>JAIWZP010000070.1:0-130724 GCA_025201375.1 Gongronella butleri | reverse complement strand
GCAGCGACGTTTGCGCGGTGCAGCATGCTGATGGCGACGAAGCGGGTGACGATATGGGCTCGCGGCAGGCACGCGTTGTCGTGGAACGCAAGAAGGAACGGCGACCAAAGAGCCAAAAGGAGGCGACGATGGCGATTTCGCCTTTGCAGCAGGCAAAGAACACGATGCGCAAAAAGGTGACCAAGTCGCTGACGGCGATCTTGATGAATATCATGAATACGCACGGCGACGACATGCCGGCCGAGATGCAAGGCCAATTGGCGGCGGATCCGCTCGATTTCGCGCAATCGGTGGCGATTCGTCTGGAAAACGACCTGCACGCGCGATGGACAAAGGGCGACGACGACTCAGTGTACAAGAGCAAGATCCGGTCGCTCATGTACAATCTCAAGGACAAGGACAATTCGTTATTCCAGGTGCGTGTGGCGCGTGGCGATATTCCCATGGACGAATTGGCCGCCATGTCGGCAAAAGATATGGCGAATCCGACGCTCCGATCCATGGACGACTCGTTGCGCCAGCAGAGCATCAAGAACATCACGCTGAAATCGGCACCGGGCGACGATACCATTATCAAAAAGACACACAAGGGCGATGTGGTCATGTCACAGCCTGGACCGGACATCACGCACCAGACATCAAGCCAATTCTCGAATCATTTGCCCTATGCGCATCTGTCGCGCAGTCGGTCACCCAGTGGCTCGCCCAATTCCTCGCAACGCGACGCGTCGCCTGCAAATTTGCCCGTTTCACGCCTTGCGACCGAAATTGCCCAGGATGACAACGAAACCGATCACGGCGCGTTCACCGTCGACGACAACGATACCAAAAAAGACAAGGTCGTCCACAGCACGTTCAAGAAGCTCATGGGTAGCTCACAGCCGCCACGCATCGTTGCCCAACCCGCACACACACATCCGACCAAAGATCTCGAGCAAATGTACGGCGACAGCGCTAATGACGATGTGCAATTGGACATTGGCGACGAGGGCAATCTTGTGGAGCGCCGCTCAGGTGAAGCCGCGTATATCTGGCACGGACGCGTCGAAATGCCCGAGGTTGCCTCGTTTCATGCAAAGGCCAAGCAAATTGGCGGCCCCGTGTTGAACAAGGCCGACTGGCAGGCCCTGCTGTCGTCGCAAAAGATGTTCATCGAAGGCCGCATCCCCACCGACAAGGCGTCCGCCTACCTCGCCGGCATCCAGGCCAAATTCGCCTCGTCTCATCGTCTGGCCCTCTTGCTCATTGAACCTGACACAAAACAATCCGCATCCAGCGAGCGCCACGCCCAGGGCTTGCTCAATCACCTCCTCTTCAAGACCCGCTTCGGCGTTGTCGTGCGTGACAAGAAGAAAATCAAGGATTTCTACTTGATCCCCGTCGACAGCCTCCATCCCATCCCAAATTTCTTGCATGACCCCATCAATTCCTATTCTTCTTCGTTCCTGGCCTCCAACAACACCGTCGATGGCTTCATTGGCGTCCTTGTCCTGCCAACCCCACCTCAACATCCATAAATTCGTGTTTTATCCCTTTTTTCCCCCTTCCCCCCTTTCCCCGCCCCCCCCCCGCTTGTCCCCTTTTGCTTTTGTCTGTTTCCCTCTCCCCCCTCTCACCCCCCTAGGTAGTCACCCTTTATTCTACTCGCCTCTCTGTATAAAAAAAAACCCGCCATGATGAAATAAAAACCAAAATGTGTACATGTGTCAAAAAAAAAATGCCGTAGGATCGCTTGTATGTGTGTGTGCGCTTTGCCTCAATTCCACTCTAAAATGCTCTGAGATCGCACCAATGTTGTTAGCACGACTTGGCATGCGTGCATAAAAAAAACAGAGAGAAAGGGCGTGAAAAAAACAAAACAAAAGATCTGTCCCTGTCTGATATCATTCCAAGGAATGTCGTGCTTTTTTGCAAGTCCAATTCACGTGCCCCTTAATATTTCATATATTATACGTTGATCTTTGGAGGGAAAGAGTGAGGGGGCGCATGCCAATGGAGGTGCCAAAAGCCTCTGTGACGCGTCCCTCGAGTCCCCCCCCTCACTTGACGCGTTGAACACACACACGCACACACACACACACACACACACACCACACTCATTCAAGCAAGAAAGAGCGTGTCGATCATATTTGGATCGCGATAACACACACAAACACAGAAAAACACACACACAGAGCCCCCTTTTCGATCCATGCTCGTCATTTTTTTTTCTCATGCCAAGACGCAATGAAAAAATAAAACATCAATTGCGTGCACCTGGAAACAAAAAAGACACCACGGGTGCTTTATCCATCATGAATGCATCCCGGTCTTGGCAAAAAAAAGAGAAAGGTAAAAAAAAAAAAAAAAAAAAAAGAAAAGTAAAAAGTCGACATGTTTATTTGGGCGGTCTGCAGCATAAAATAAGGGGGCGGGGAGATCATGGACAATGCCTGATTCACACTGACAACGCGCCCTTTATATCTCCCGATTTTTGTTTTATTTTCCCCGTCCGTCGCCCCCTTTTTGCTGCTTTTCTTTCGATTTCCCCCATTTTCATTGTAATACGTGGCCGTCACAACCCCTAGCTACCCGCCCTTGAATTGTCGTCCTCCATTGTATGATGCTGTCCTGTTTCAGTAAGTCTTGTTTTTGGGCGTCCGGGATGGCCACTGAGAAAAAAGTGGAAAAACGGTGTAACAAGGAGACATCCGGCTGTGTGCGTCGTTTATTTATTTTATTTTATATTTAAAAAAACAGTGTCACCATGGAAAGGCCGGAAAGCGCGCAACGCGCGGTCCATGAAGCCCATGGTGGCGGACTTGAGTCTTTCGTCGACATCGTTGCCATTGTACGAACCGACGCTGCCGACTGCACAGCCTGCGCCGCCGGTGCCGCCACCTCCGCGCTACGAGCTGGGCCCGTCGCGCAAAAGGATACCCATCGTCGAGCCCCGTGAGGAGGAGGGCAACGAAATCTTGCCAGCATATGAATGTACCGTGTCACGCATGGGTTTTTTGTTTTTGAAAAAGGAAATGGAGAGCCCCACAAAGCGCGCTCGCCACAGATGCTGGAGGTAAGAGATAAAAAAAATAAAACCGTAAAAAAAAGTAACAAAAAAAAAATACAAAAAAAAATGTACACGTAGAAATGACATTGGTATTGACGAGCCGTCTTGACCCGGTAGAAAGCTGTATCTCGTGTTGTGGGGCACGACGATCCGCGCCTATAAACATATACCAAAAGATCATGACGTGGCGCACGGCAAGCCCAAAAAGCCGGTATGGTGTTATTCCATGCAGCACGCCGAGGCCGGCATTGCCTCGGACTACCGCAAGCGCCATTACGTGATCCGCATGCGCATCCACCAGGGCCCGCAATTCATCATCCGCACAAAAAATGAAGATGACCGCCTCATGTGGCTCGAGCACATTCAAGCTTCGGTCAATGTCAGTCTCGATCTCGACCATCGCAACATGCCCCAATTCGTCACATCGGCTCGCCGCCGCCGCAGGGCGCGTCTGACACATGACACTGCTTCTGTTTTGACGCATCAAAGGTGCGAGGGCCCCTTGATATAGCCATTTCATATGCTTTTTGACACGATGTGTACCAGTTTTTTTTTCTTTCTATCGTCCTGTCCAAGCGAACCGGTGTAAAATTGGTGGGTGGAGAAATGTGACAAGAAAACAAAAGACAAGAAATACAATCGCAAACAGATACGGTTTATTGAAATGTAAAACGATTCTCTATTTATACAAAACGTGAAAGGACAATGGTATCAGATCGTGAGATGCGGAGAAACAACGCTGTAAGAGAGAGCTGTCGAGACTCTCCGTATCTGAGGCAAAACATACTATCTGTCGCTTTGCATCAATTGTTAAAAGACCTCGGATCGGTATCAAGGGCGTTTGTTTCAATCCATTGAATGCCATCGATGAGTATACACATGGGGCTGATCAGGGCATGGGCATTGAGCCGGTGAAACCAGCGCCTGCGGCGCGCGGCTTTTTCTTTTTTTTTTTTTTTATATTCTATTTTTGCCATGCTTGGCCCGAGCTCGTGGCTGGTCATAGCCGAGCCACGACTCTGCATGTCTGGATCATTTGTATTAAGGGCATTGATGGATGCATCACGTATTGAGCGCGTACAATTAAATGTGAGAGCATAAAGGATGATAAAGGTGCGCATTCCTTATTATGGGCATCATGATTACAGTGCGATGCGGATGACGGCCCGACAGCGGCCTGAGCGAGAGCGGGGAATCAAACCCCAGATTGGGAAGGAGCGTCGGAGCGACGTGTGCGGCAATTGCCTATTTTTTCACAACACTGGTAAAATACAAGGTACGCGCCATTGCGCGTCTAAACAACTTGATCGCTTATGCTCTGAGGACGGCAAATACAACAACCGGCACAATGGATTCACTCGCCCCCGCCTCCCAATTGGCACGCGCTTCTGCCTCCGGCGGGGACCCGGGCCCCCTCTCGCGCCTCTCCGTTTTCCATCTTTTTTTTTCATTCTTTTTTTCTTTTTCATTGATGCCTCGTGATTGTTGTCAATGGCTCCCCCCCCATGCACACACGTCCGCATTATTTCCCCCCTGGTCATCCCTTAGCATAAACAGTTTTTATGAAATAAAGGGGTGTTGTCTCCCCTTTCTTGTGGTATCTTTTTTTTTTTTTTTTTGGGACACACGTCACCGTGACGTTTTCCCGACCAGGCTGGTCTTTGATTCCAATGGCGCTCCAGTCGCACAAGGAAGCGCTTGCTTTTTCATGCAAAATTGACCGCCAAGGTTTCACAGAAACGTGGTTTTCGAGTCACACAAAGAAAAAATAAAGAAAAAGCGGCGCTCGTCCTCCGCGGATTTCCATTGTTCTCTATTGTGGCCGAGTGAAAAAAGCCCCCCTCATAATGTACTCCTGAAATGAAACGTCTGTGCGCTGCAAATCGGTTTTGCTATGGTTTCTGCTGGTTGCATTCAGGCCAGGCCGCTCAATGGCTAGGTTAAAGGACAAATTATGTATTCCACAATTGCAGATCGGCAATGGGAGAGCCCTGCTGGCTGGTTGCTGGGGGGTTTTGGTTCTTTGAGACAATGCATGGTGGCAGGGTTTCACTCACATTAGACCATTTTTTCACAAATCCGGCATGTCCGCACGTCAATATACCCACACCCAACCGGCGGTGTGCCCCCGGTGCACTATGAATGCGCGTTACACCGAAAAAAAACACCACGTCAAATGTGCATTGATCAAGTGCTCAAGCCCTTTTTTACGTATTTGGCAAGGCAAGCAAGTGCCACTTGCCCGAGAAATTGTCGCTTATTCACCATTTAGGGCAATTAAAGCGCAGCGGGCCTTCCGGAGATCGATAGATCAATGGATCAAATGCAGCGAAGGGGGGTTTGACCCTTTATTTCCCTTTTTTAATTTTGTTTTCGAAAGGTGAAACCATTGTCATGCTGCTGACAACTCGTTTTTTCAAGAAGATCGATAAAAGCAAAGCCTGGAGCATGGGTCTGGGAAGATAAACAGGCAATGCGGCGCCAAGCGGGGCCCATGTTTTATACGCCGTTTTAAACCAGGATCCTGGATTGTTAAAAAAGATTTTCTTTTCGACGTGTGTTCTTTTTTTTTTTTCTTTTCCTCACCTCTTTATTAACGTGAAAACAACATATCAAGCCAAGAATGTCGACTAATCTTCGTGTAAAATTGCGTGAAACGTTCTTGAACGGTGAAGCGCCCAAGCCTAATTTGCGCGCGGATCTGCTTGCTGCCTTCGCTGAGTTGATTGGCATGACCATTTTCATCTTCCTGGCTCTTGCCGGTGTCCAAGCTGCATTGGAAGCGCCCAAAACCGAAACTGGTGGCCCCACCGTCAGGTAAAAAAAAAAAAAAAGAAAAAAAGGCCAAAATCGTGCTGACACGCGCTCTTTTGATTTTTTTTTTAGCCAAATTCAAAGCGTGGCCTTCAGCTTTGGCACGGGCATCACGGTCGGTCTGTTTGTGTGCGCGCCTTACTCTGGTGGTGCTTTGAATCCTGCTGTGCTCTTGTGTCTTTTGATTACGCGCCAGATGAGCTGGATGCGTGGCGCGCTGATCTTTATTGCCGAGATAGTGGGCGCGATTCTGGGCGCCTACTTTGCCAATTGGACCACCGCCAACATCCTGCAGGGTGTCAATGCGCTGAACCCCGGTTTTAATTATGCGCAAGGCTTTTTTGCCGAGATGCTGCTCACGTTTGTCCTCTGTGCCGTCGTCCTCTTCGTCATTGTCGAGAACCAGGAACCACTGGTTAAGTTTGCACCCATTGTAGTCGGCCTCACCGTGTTCATGTGCCACATGATTGGCACCCCCATTGATGGCACATCTATCAACCCTGCTCGTTCCTTTGGTGCTGCCGTTGTGACCGGTCGTTGGGCTAATAGCTGGATCTTTTGGTTCGGCCCCTTGATTGGCGGTTTCTTTGCCACCATTGTCTACTTTATCCACAAGGGTTTCACCAATGCCTTTGTAAGAACATGCAACACATTGGGAAAAAAAAACGCGCTCATGACCTTGAAACTCACCTTTTTTTTTTTTTTTTTTTTTTTTTTTTTAGACCGATTCGCAGCAGCCCACTGAGAAGCAGATGATGAACGACCCCATGATCCGAACGCAGTCGCAATCGAACCAGCACGATGTCGAGTATGGCTTGGATTCGCGCCCTGCGCTTGGTGCCGGCAACTATGGCGTGGATTCCTCGCCTGCTCTGGGCCACAACAACCCCGTCACCAACTCCTCGCCCGCTCTGGGCAGCGGTAATCCCGTCACCGACTCCCGTCCTGCCTTGGGTGCCTCGGCCTCGCCCAATCCCGGCAAGGTCACGCCTATGTAAAAGACATCTTCATCACCATTTGTCACCACCCCCTCCCCACATCCCTATCCCAATTTCATATTCACATAATAGTTTCATCCCTCATCATTGCCAACACCTTAATAAAAACACAAATTGTGTCTGTCAGATCATCCCCTCTCCCCCTCGAATCCTTTTTTTTTCCACTGGTCCTCCATGGCCCTGCAACTTCTAGAAATCGACTTCAAAAGTGATGAAATCATTGAAGGCGTCGGGGCAATCGCCAAGATAATCCCACAAGGCAGGCATGGCATGAAGCAATGAGTGATTTATTGAAAAAAAAAAAAGAGAGAAACTATATATACAAGGCGGCTAAACACCTAGAGACACCAACAAAAGGTATACAGCATTTGCAAAAAGAACAGAGAATGGGCGGATTGGGCGGAGTGTTTCTATTGCTGGTTGGCTTCGAATTTCTGGCGCGAGGCAGCAAACAAAAGTTCTTGCTGTCGCAGCAATTCCTCCTCAGAGATCCCCGTGTTCTCCAGCCTTGTGCTCTTTTTGTCTCGGTCCTGCTTCATTGCGGGGACGGCAAAAAAAAAAAAAAAAAAAAAACGGAAATGGAGAAGAAAAGAAAAAAAAAAAAACGTCAGCTTTGTTGTCATGTCGCGCGTCAATTGCCACTTTTTTTTTTTTTTTTGCTTGCTGGGCGGTCGCGCATGCGCGGGCCCCGTGGCTTGAGAATGCCAGCAATGAGACTTGCCTTTTGCTGCTTCTTGTGCTCCTTGTACACGTCATCGACATCCGTGACATAGTCTTCAAAGCCAAGCGCCTGCAAGGATGCCAAAATATGCTCGCCGGCAATGGTTTTCTTGGTCTCCTTTTCGCATATTTCGTTGGCCTCCGACGCTATCAAGTGGATGAACTCTGCAGAGCCAAAAAAATGTGGGTGTTAATAGGCCATTTATGAGTTTTTGCTATCGAAAATAAGGAAAACTTCAAGTTTTCTTACCAACACAACAGTCGATCAGCAAGTCGCGTGTGTCCTTGGCGCACACCACGTCGTCCGGCATCATTTCGTTAATGAGCTTCTGCACAGTGGCTAAGAAAAACAGAAGAAAAAAAAGGCATGAATTTGTCGTGAACAATCCAATTGGGGCAAAATTTTACCTTTTGGCAGCGAAAGATCGTCGTCAACGGCGGAACCTGATCGCTCGGTATCGCTCATCGTTGGGTTGTACGGGCGGGAGAGAATAAGAAAAGAAAAAGAAAAAAAAAAAAAAAAAAAAAGAGAAAGAGGCGCCGGAAGAAAAAAAAAAATCGCGCCTTTTATGGTCTGCACGTGGTCTGTGGCCTCCCAATGATCACACTGTTGCTGTGTGGCGAGTCATCATGGGGGCGCTTTTGGCAAGCTTTGGAAGGATGTGGCACGATGCAATGAATTCGACACGCTGCATTGATCGCTTAAACCATTGAATTTTGTCCGTTGGACCGCGCCTTGCGCATGTACGAGCGGGGAGGCTCGGCCGGGCTGGTGCTTTTGAAAGATTTAAAAGGGAATGGTGGAGTTTGAGACCTGCCAAAATTTGTTCCCCCTTTCTTTACTCTCATTTTTTTTTTTCGGTCAAATGTGGGCTAAATACGCACGACCACTCGTTTCTTCGCCTTTTCGCGTGCGTGTGCCCCTTTGTCGGTACTCGACGATCCCTTTTGACACACAGGCGTTTGCGCTAGGCCGGTTTGAGCCTTGCTGCCCAGACACAAGCGTGGACCGAGCGGCCAACGGGTTTGTGCCGTGCCAAAAGCACCCTTTGCCTGCGGTCCTTGGCAAGAAGATCGACATGGACGCGGATATGGTGGCACAGCGCACGTCGCCGCAGCGCCACATTGTCATGTGTGTGGGTGCGGACGCGCCAGACTGGACACGGTCCAAGGTCGAAGCTGTTCCTGGCGGCGCCGTGCACGTTGCGCAGGCATTGGAGCACGAGTACCTCAAATCGCACCGCCATGACCCGCCACCGCCCACGGACAACTCCTTCCTCATGACCATCGCGGACCGCGCACCCGCCAAAAGCAACACATTATGCGATGTGCTTGTTTTCCCCGATTTTGTCGCGTACACGGGCGTGGACGCCGAGACCATGCGCGATCCTGCACAATTGCAACCTGTGCTCGCGTCCCTGTGGCGCGACCCGGCGCAGCCGCTGCCCAAGACACCCCTGCAACAACCACTGCCTGACGACGTGTTTGCCGTCATCCTTGTTTGCACGCACGAGCGCCGCGACATGCGCTGTGGCAAAATTGGCCCATTGATTGTCGACGCGCTGCGCCGAGGCGTCGACGCGCGACGTGCCGACCTGCCAGGCAAGGTCCTTGTCTACGGCACATCGCACTTTGGCGGCCACAAGTTCGCAGGCAACATGATCATCCACCAACGCGGACTTGGCGGCCAAATGTATGGAAACGTCCGCGAGTGCCACGTCGACGGCATCATCGACAGGCACATCATCCACCGCAAGGTCATCCGCGAATTATGGCGTGGACAGGTTACCCCGCCACTGGACGAATTGCCAGTCAGGTCCTAGATTTTCTTGTTTTTTTCGCATTGTATCATAGTTTTAGACGGAATAAACGCTAAATAGATTGTTTTATACTTGAATCGAGGGCGGTCCCAGCTTGTGCGCTGCTTGCCACGCGCTCAAGAGAAAGGGATCTAGCCACTCATGTTGTACATATGCCTGCTTTTCCGTGCAAAACACCATTTTGAATGCTAGTCGTCATGTACATGATTTACAACGGAGCTTGAGAGCTGCTTTTGTGCGCAAGGAGTGGGTCCCGTTGGGTTATAATTTTCAGGACGCGTTCTGTTGTAATTTTACCTTCAAATCGCATTTTGTAAAAAGGACACTTTTGTGAATGCCAATTAAGCAGGGACTTTTTGAAACCCCACGAAATTTTGACACACTCGTGTACGTTGGCATTGCGGCTTCCTAATGAACCCAGTTAGGCCGCGGTAGCGCGTCTCAATGGTGAGCAATCGTCGATTAACGTCATTTTCACGAAAATGCGCGTTTTCTCGACTTTCCGCCACTCGAACAGCCTGAAATTTTGTCATCAACACGAGACTGTAGCGCGATTCAACTTTGTTACGGTGATCAAGGTGCACAGGTGCAGCGTAACCGATTTAATCAGACACGAGTGAAATAACCACCGCTCTTGGCACTTTGCACATCTTTTGCATCAGTTCAGCCATCTGAAATCAGATGCACAGGGTGACACACGCTGCAGCTACAAGAATAATGATGTGGGAAAGAATTGTGCTAGACAACACTAACAAAACAGCAATATTTCGCAGTTTTCATGGACTCGCACTGAACCAAATTTCTCGACACCAAGTGCAATGCGTAGAGCGCGTTCTCTGGCATATTTTCCATCATTAAGGGACGCGCTACGTTGCCTAAAAAGGAATCTGGACAAGAAACCCCCTTTTAAAACACAAAATTGGATTTTTCACCACCAATGTTTCTGTCTAGGGAATGCTGCAAGCTATAGGATTGGAACTGTTGCCGTGCTACTTGTAGTGGTGTGCGATGCCGGCAAGACTGCCTTTAATAAACGCGTGTAAATTGACATAAACTCAACAACTCAGCCATTTTTTATCCACTTTTTTTTTCTACGTCCTGCAGTGGGTCGCTTAAATATTGGAAAATGTAAAAGTGAACGTGGTCTCTCCACGGCGTCTGGGTTTGAGCGGTTTGGATAGTAGGAAGCTCATAAAAGCGCGCTAAAATGGTGGCATAATTTGTTGTCATGGTACAACTCTCTTCCGCATCATTTTGCTGCAATGCTGAAAGCATCAAAGTTGGAGCTGACAACGCGTGCCATTCATTGCATAATTTCAAATGGATCAATTAATGCAAAGAACGCGCAATGTGCAAATAGGTGGAATTACTTGACTCATTTTTGATTATCTCGGGCTTGCTGCATCTGAGTACATTGACCCATAAAGCAAAGTTGAATCGCGCTATAGTCTCGTGTGGATGACAAAATCTCAGGCTGCTCGAGTGGCGGAAAGTCGAGAAAACGCGCATTTTCGTGAAAATCACGATGATCGACGATTGCGCAGCATTGATGTGTGTTAGCGCGACAAAACTGGGTTCGTTAGCAAGTCGCGGTGCCGAAGCACACGGGCGTGTCAATATTTCGTGGGGTTTCAAAAAGTCCCTGCTTAAATGGCATTCACAAAAGTGTCTTTTTTACAAAATGCGATTTCAAGGCAAAAGTACAATAGAACGCGCCCTGAAATTTACACCTTCAACTGGACCCAACCTTTGCGCACAAAAGCAGCTCTCAAGCTCCTCTGTAAACCGGAAACACGACAACTAACATCCAAAAGTCGTGTTTTGCACGTAACAAGGTCGCATGAGCATCATGAACGTCTTTCAAGCGGATCTAGCCTAGCCAACAGCTGCATTTCCGCTCCCTTTCTCATTGTTCCCTATTTCTCATGAGCTGGGCAAGCGATTGTGGTGTTTCCCGCGGATTTGGTAGAAAATGGCCGCGCCCTCGACAAATGCGCGACAATTGTTCAATTTACCTCCGGCTTTTTATGTCTCCACTAGACAAAAGGGCGCTCAATTCAACTAATGGCATTGCTGGCTGTATGAGTCCATGAATTGTTTAGCGCCTTTTTTCGAGTCTGCGCGAGAATGATTTTTTTGGCTTTTTGGTTGTTGGGTTGCAGCAACGCGTGGCATCGAATTTTTGCGACGTGCATGAGCTTACCTAATTTAGCGCAGCCGGGATTGGGCGCGGGGTTCAGCGGCGGCCGCGCGGCCCATGCATGCGAAGTGCGGGAGCAAAAGGGCGAAAACATCACTATTTTTTGCATCCTTCGGCGCTCTGAGGGGGGCCATGTTAGAATGTGATCGGGCAACGTGGCCAAATTGGACGCGCATTGGGTTTATTCCCAGGAATGGGCAAGCATGGAGCACGTGAGACGTTGCCTTTTAATGTCGTTTTGCGGATTTGCTGATCAAACCTTGCCGTTTGAGCGCGCCCTTTTTGTCGTGCATTGGCTGCAGTGAGATAGTACAGCACAAGGGGTTGCGCTCACCAACGACAAAGCAATTGGCCCGTTTGCTCCCTTGCGGCAACCCGCAGCTGCAGCTGTTGAATTTGAGATTTGGGACAAAAATAAAAATAAAATAAAAAAGCAGCGAAAAGGCTGGACGATGTGTGTGCGTCAGCTGAGTGCCTATTTGCCGCGTATGCACAAATTGGGCGACGTGCATGGTCTGGCAGGGGCCAGCGTGTCATGCGAGACGACGTACGCCAGCAACACACACTTTTTTTTTCTCTTAAACTCTATCCATGATCGAGATTTTAAGCAATGCGACCCACACCCAAATGCTGGGAATTGGAATTAGAATTGGAGCATTACACAAGACGCGTGCAACAACTCTAACCTTGGTCCAATTCGGCCATATCCTGCTTTTCTGAGCACTCAAAAGTCTGTTTTCCTTGCGTGATCCCCCTCAAGCCTCAAGAAAGGCAACTTTGTCCAGGGGCGATAGGAAGCCCAATGGTTTGCCGTGGCGCGTTTCGGTTGGGTTGGCAACGTCCTAACGCCCAACAGGTCCGGCATAATGGCAACATGATCCAAAATGGGGCATCTAATGTTCTTCCAGAGAATGGCGTGGGCATGCAAAAATGAGGTCAGGAGGAGTCGGACGGAAAAATGGTCGCTGTCTTATCAGAAAAAAAGAGTTGGGCCGTGCTCATTACGACGATGAATTTGCAGGGGAGGAAGATGACCACAAGGGAATCTGCAAGAGCCAAAAAAAAAAAAAAAAAAAAAAAAAAGCAAAAGTGTGGTTGGTTCTTCTTTTGGGTTCTGGAACGCGAGCGTTCAAATTGGATCGGAGGTAAAAGCATGCAAGAAAAAAAAAAGAGGAGACGTGAGGGGCAGGAAAGAAAAGGATTAGGGCCGCCGCCTCCTCCTTTTTTTAGAGTTAGGTCCTTTGGAGGATCCATTTTCGGCAAGAGGCGTGCTTGAAAAGGCAAGATGACGTTCTACAGGGCATTCCCATGGTTGCAAAAAAGCGGTAAAGGCGACGATCCAAGAGGCTCATTTTTTTTCTTTCTCAATTGGCACAGCGACGTGGAAACGATGCTTGGTCCAGCCAAAAAAAAAAGAAGAAATCAGCCACCTTTTCGTCACTCCTCATTTGTCCAATCATTGTCTTTTGGCGAACTGTTCAGCCAGCACGTGCGCGTCGAGGGGTGGCTAGACTTTTTTTTGATCGGCCCATTAAAAAAAAAAAGACTTGCCCATTGAATAGGAAAAGGAGATGAACAAAAAAAAAAGCCCATTGATCCCGACCAAGCAGACACTCACACACCTAGCGCAGGGGATTATATTTCCCTTTGGCCTTCATTCCAACGGAAGAGTTCGCTGATTCGCAGAAATTTTCGGCGCGCAGACCTCACGTCGCACGTCCCCATTTTGCATGCCAACCACAAAAAGTCCTTTTGATTCAAAAGAAGCAACACAAAAAGCCAAGCCGGTCACAAAAAGAGGGCGATGCGTTAGCCAAAACAAAGGTCCTCCTTGCCTTTGCTGGCTTTTTCCTTGTTTTGGCGGACCAGCTGACCGATTGCTACTTTAGGGAGGGCAGAGAGGTGTTTTTTATTTCTGCGTTTGTCTACAGAATTTCCCTCATATGGGCAAGTACCAATGGGAATGCAGAACTGGCCTAAAAACAACCATCCTCCAAGCTTGCATCACCCAAATCCCAATTTGGATGCTTCCTGGCCCACGAGAAAAAAGATTTTTTTTTGTTTTATTTGGGGGCATGGATACAAACACAACGAATTATAAGGAATGGGAGGAGGGGGGGACGAGGGAGAATGAGACAGTTCAAAATAAGATGCACAAAGAAAAAAAAAGAGAAAAAAAAAGAGACACATATTATGACAAGGCACGACACGTGTGAGCTTGTGCGGCGCGCCATGGGGTGGGAGAGGCGGGGCTCGCAACATCGAAAAGACGGGGAGGGGAAGGCGTGAAATCGACAAAATAAAAAGGGAAAGCACCGCCAGGTTGATAGAAAAAGGAGGGGGGCAAGGGGAGAAAAAGAGAGAGGGGGGAGAGGAAAGGCAGGGGATCAACACTGAGTGAGCCATTATTGGGAAAGAGGGAGAGGGAAAAAAAAAAGAAAAAAAAAAAGAAGCATGGAAGGGTGGTCGTTGGGTCATGCGCGATCGAGTTGCTTTGTGATTTCATCCTTTGAGAAGCCTGCTTGCAATAGGTTCTTGACGAGATCCGCCCTTGCCTTGATTCGTTTTGTGCGCTCCTTTTCGATTAAGAGTGTTTCACGCTCTGTGCGCTTTTCGCGGAGGAATTGCAGCATGTCTTGCGAGCGCTTCATCCTTCCGGCCTCTTTTTCGCGAGAGATCTTAAGCAAGGAATCTGCCAATGGCGCGTCGCTGGTATTTGGGGAGTCTGCGCGGTGAAGCTGCTGTTGCTGCTGCTGCTGCTGGCGCTGCTGCTGCTGCTGCTGCTGTTGCTGTGGGTGCGAGTGCGGTGGGTGCGACGGATGCTGCTGATGCTGCTGATGCTGAGGATGATGATGCTGCTGCAGCTGTTGTTGTTGTTGCTGCTGCTGCTGCTGTGGGTGATGAAGGGGCGCCTGCTGCTGCTGTGAGTGCTGTTGACGCGGGGAATGCTGGTGGGAGGGGGGATGATGATGATGATGATGTGGCGACGTATGTGGGTGTGCGTGGTGGTTGGCAGGCGGGGGTAAGCGATGTGGATGTTGGCTGCCTGGCGTTGTGGGCTCATTGGGGTGGCGCGGCTGGAAGGATCTTGGTAAAGGTCGGATGACGAGCGGCTGATGAAGCGACGGCGGCGAAGTCAGGCTGTTATCGTCGCTGGATCGGCGCGTGCGCGTCGTGTCATCCTCCAAATCGTCCGTGTCGTCGGTATCGTCCTTGTTCAGGCGCTCCGTCTGCTCAAGCTTGACCTCATCCACCTTGTGCATGATGCTGCTCAACGACATGGGCCAGCTACTGGCCGTGCTCGTGTGAGGAGGCTGATAGCTGCTCTGGTTATATGAGCTCTCCAGTGCTTTCGTGCCAAACGTGCTGTGCAACGCGTCCCAGTACGGGAATCGCTTTACCAATTCCTCTGTTTCAATAATCATCATCATAAAAAGAGTGAGAATCTACCGCGACGCGTTTAATTTTTTTCCCACTTTTTTTCTTTTTTTGTCGCGCGTTTTTACCATGGACGGCATCGGGTTCCACGCCACTGTCACGCAAACGCTTGCCTTCGGATTCATTCCACTCGCGTGCAGTGCGGTAATTGCTCTGAAGAGTGGATATTTTGCTCGCGATATCCTTGGCAAGGCGATGATGGATCTCGTGTTGACGCATAATGTCCAAGATATTCTCCAACAGGACCTTTTTGGGAGTGCGTTCTGCCTCGTCGCCGCGCCACTTTGCGACATTAGCCTTCACAGAGAGCCACTGGATGAGGATATCCATGGAGCACGGACCACCGGCCACACCATCCTTGAGCCAGCTCTTGTAGGGTTTCTTGCTCTTGCTGGGTAAAGGCGCTGCATATGTAGTCATCGCCAGCATATCTGTGGTCGTCGTAGTGGTGGTGGTGGTCGTCGTCGTCTTATTGGCTGTGGGCGAGTAGTCTTGGCGCACTTGTTCACCGCGTGCTGTCAGTTGGAATGAACTCAATGTTGCAGGTTGAAGAGAGGCAAGCAGAGGAGTGCTTGAGAACAAAGTCTAAAGAGAGAGGAGGGGGGAGGAAGTCCAAAGGAAAACCAGACAAGAAGTGGAAAAAACGAGTCAACAAGGGGGGAAAAGCTAAAGAAGCAATAAAAAAAAGGAAGAGGAAAAAAAAAGGGAAAAATGGGGCGCACCTCCTTCCGTCCACCTCTTTATATTCACTTCAAAAGTCCGCTCAGAGTGACGAGCGATCGACACAAAAAAAAATCCGCCTGCACAACTCACACACACGCACACACACAACCACTCACACACTCATGCTCACGCTCACACAAAAAAAAATTCTTTTTTCTCTCTCACGCAACACAATGACCAGGGCCCATTTTCTACAATCTTTCCACCGGCATTTTGCTTCTTAGAATCTGCTGGCATTCCGAGCCCATTTGTTTGATTGTGCGTATTAAAAGCGCGTGGATGCTTTTTATTTTATAGCGCGCGTCGATTTACTATTTGAATCATGCCGCCAACATTGTTGTCGTTTTGAAAAAAAAAATGGGAGCTAAAATAGAGGGGGGACGGAGGGGGGAAGGGATGCCTATGCCCAAACAAAAAAAGAGACCTAGACTTCTTTGACCTTCAAGAGGTCCTTTGAGGAGATCGAAAAATTTAAAATAAAAATAATGCCTTTTTTAGGCCGACCCCAAGGCACCAATGGGCGCGCGGGCTGACCTTTGAGCCTCTGCAGCCACCACCCCAGGGCCCAATCGCGCCTCACTTTTTTTTTTTTTTGCTGTTTTTGCGGGGCGCCACTCTTATTTTCAACTTTTTGACCTTTTGGCAATTGTGAACAAACGTGGAGGCCCGGCGGGCCGATGAATATCACCCCTACTTGATTGGGCACGCCATCGGTCTGCCCGCACGTTGCCATTTTTGTGCAACCTTGACCGCTTCTTTGCCATTGGTGTCTTGTTTTGCCATGTCCAGGGAAATGCAACTGCAAGAGAAGGGGTCGATCACTTTTCGTGAGCTTGATCACATCATCCACAATTGGATGCAAAAACAAAAAAGAGTCTATACGCTTGGCTTCCCAGGAAGCGCGCGGGAAACAAGCAATTGGCAATGTACCAATCTCCAATGGGCAGCACCCATGAGGGGTCAATGCGATCGAAATCTCGCCAAAAAGAGAGCCAATGGACCTTTGGATATTTTACAGGTTTCTGTGTCAGAACTTGCTTTGTGTCAGAACTTTAGATACATGATCTTGCCACAAAACAAAACAAAAAAGAAAAACTACATCCATGGCAAACGCCAGTTGGGCACGAGATTGAACATGGACAAAGCGTTTTTTGATTTGGGCGCGTGCATCCAAACTTGGTAATGCCGCCCATTCAACTCCCGGCAAATCAGAAAAAACAGGCTCTGGGTCTGGCCCACCTGGTGTCACCGACTTGTGTTCCTCTTGCCAATCCTGGCAACGAGGCGCAAAAAAAGTCGTATCAGAATCCAAAATAACCACATCATCCAAGAACCAGCAAAGCATAAAGAGCGCAGATCTTTCTTTTTTTATTGGAGAAAGGGGGCGCGGGGAGGCGGGGAAGCGACGGAAAATGAGGCGCATTGCCATTGGCCGCTGGTAGAACAAAAAGCGCGATTTTCAGTTGCAAAATGGATATTTGGGAGGAAGAAGTGTCTGTGTCCCCGGATTCCAAATGATCAATCTTGTTGATCAGGTGATGGACGAGACGCGCCGCGTCTGGCGTGGCGTGCAACGCCAAATGAAACGATTATTACAGGCTTTTTTATTTTTTTGGACTAAAAAAAAGTGTGTTTCACGACAACAAGAGGGGCATAGTCTTTTTTTTCTTTTAGCTGGCCACTTTTCCATTTAGCCGCTGGGAGTGCTGCTTAGAGGGATTACCCAAACTAGGCACGACGGGAATATGGATCAAAAATAAAATGCACATTGTTGGAATTGTCAACAGACTGAGTGTCAAACGAGGCCAAAAAATCAGCTCCACAAGGCACCTATGATCATCATACCACTAAGCAACCATACAATGAAGCGTTGATGGCAAGACACGAGCGCTATGATGAGATTATAAGGAAAACCAAAAAAATATCTATTTTTGCTGAAATGGTGGCATGACTGGTGTGATTCACCCTTGCTACATGCAAAATGGTTTACATCATTTTCTGTCAAGTTTCATTCTGTGCATTAAAAAGCAAAGATTGATTAGGGCTATGCCGAGAAAGCACGGTTTCAGAATAATTTATGGTTTTCCATGACTTTGTCGCCAAATTGAGAAGCTACCAGAACAGCCGCACTCTTACCTTACCCTACAAAACGTCGCTCGTTCAAACGAGTCCACGCGCGTACCACTGCGGCCACTTGATGACGAGCAACGACCACTTTAAAAAGTCATGGATTTTCCAAGGGCTACAGTCGTGGATTTGAAATGGGGATTTTAGGTCCTCAGATCGCCGCGCCATTCACACACATGGTAAACACATCGAATTGACCGATTTCAATGCAGTCAAAACCAGAGGTCCATTAGCTGGCTTTCGCATTTTACGCGATAATCTTTTATTTTTCGTCTCAAGGTAAACTCGTCAAAGATTGACTGCAGCGCCTTGAAAGTCGTTTCATCAAAAAGTGCACGACTCATTACGTCTGTGACCATCGGTGATCGATGAAAACGATACGTTTTTGGGCATTTTTGACGCGCTTTTAAAAGTATAATGTTTTTGGACGCATTGTAAACCGCGTCAGACGACGGGTTACACGCGTCAGTTTCTAATCCCGTCCGTGCAATTGTCGCCTCTCTTGGTGGTGGACGCGTCGGCGCAACTCTATGAGCGCGTTTTTCCCGTGCAATTTGCCATTGAAGTTTAAACTAAAATCGGTCATTGCTCGTGACTCGACAAATGGCTTGTTCGTTTTTTTAGCATTTTTGTTGGTTTCGCCATGTCTTTGTTCTAATGTGTAAATTTGGAGCAATTCAGACAATCTGATTTTCAATTTTTCTGTTTGGGAGCTCAGCGTTGCTGAATTTGATTTGCATGTTGCGAGCCCCCTCGAAGACTTTTGGCCGTTGCAGTCGCGTTCCACAAAGGTGTATAGCTGGTCGTTTCACGATGGTGCGATTTCCAGGGCACTGCAAGCCTTGATTGACAAACAACAGGCCGATTTACGTTGTAAAACGGCCTTTCATATTGTATTTCTCAAACGCTGGCCCAAACGATTCCAAATTCAAACCAGGTGCCTGTTGACGTGAAGATCAAAAAGGTGTTGCATCTTCTTGGTGCTTGGCTGGGTAAAATCTTCATAGACATCCTGTCAATGCATTGCTGGAAATCTAAAATCGCCATTGCGTTCCATCTAGAGCCCGTAGCGCTGCAAGTGTGGGCTCGTTTGAACGAGAAAGCTTTAGCCCTTCGGTTGAATGTAAAAAAACACGTGTGCTTTGCGCCATTTCATCGACAAACAATAAAAAATGTTATTTTGACGGGTTAGTCGACGAACTTAAAACCCAATAACTTGCAATTGGGTTAATTAAATGAAATGCTCGTAAAAAAATCAACCACGTGAGGTGGTGGAGGCGCAGCGCGTTCTTGGGCCATGCATTGCACTTGCATCGGGGACGTCAAAAGTGTCAAAAGAAATCAAAAGTGTCAAAATGCGTGAATTCGCACTACAAATGGCAGCGCCATCTGCGCACATGGATTATTTATTGAAAAGTTGCATGGAATGGACAATTGAATCAGCCCATAGGGCACACAAAACAAAAGAAAACGAGGGTTAACTACAGTGTCAAAAAAAAAGGCCCAGGTGTGAGGGCAAAAGGCGGAGATTGAAATGTGGACGTATGATGACCAGCTGTCTTTTTTTTTTTTTGTTCTCTTTGTTCTCATTTTCATTGCCACAGGCACACTCTCTTGTTCTTTTGCACGTACGCAGCTACCTGATCCTTATTTTCTTGTTGTCTCGCTTGTCTGTGTGCGCCTTTTAGTCTTTTTTCTCTGTGGTGTTTGTATTTTTTTTTTGATTTCCGCGGCTGTTCCTTTTTTTTTATTGATAAATCTCCTTGATGGGCTCTCGTCCTGGCACGCCTCGGTCTGGGCACAGCGTTCGACGTGAGGTGACGCCGTCGTCATCGTCGGTGGAGGTGCCTGTGCGTCTGTGTGGCGAGTCGCTTGCATGCCTTGTTGGCGCGTCTGTGACGGTGGTGGACGGGTGCGTGTACGTGCTTGGCGGGTTTGACCGATATAGCGACGAAGTGTTCCACACGCTTTTCCAGCTGCGTGTGGACGAGGGGTCGCCTCCTTATGCATGGACGCGGATGACCTGCCAGGGCGCGCAATTGATGGCGCGCAGTGATCATAGCGCGACACTTTGGCGGCATGAGTGGCTCGTTGTGTTTGGTGGCACGGGCGACGACGACCACGACGCGTATTTTACACAGGTGGCCATTCTTCATTTGCCGACCATGACATGGGAATTGCCCCGGATGCAGGGCATGGTACCATTGACCGGGCGAATCAAGCATTCGGCTACTATCCAGCATGATATCTTGTACATTGCTGGTGGACTCGAGCCTGGTGGCCAATATGCCGACACGGTGCTTGCCTATGATCTCAGTCGTAATGAATGGCTGCCGCCAATCCCCTTTGTTCGTCGGTCGCAACACATGTCCTTTTTTTACAACAAGAGGCTGTATGTCTATGGTGGCTACAATGAAGATCTCACGCGTTCCAATAATGCCCTCACCTTTTTGGATACCGCCACACACGCTGTCACCCATCTGGAAATCGAGTCGCCCAGCGCACCGCATCTCCATGGCCAACAATATGCACAAATCTGCGGTGATCAACTCGTTGTCGTGGTCATGGATCATGATCATTGCGACGATCCATTGGATGATGATGATGAAGATGATGATGATGAAGATGATGAAGGCAGCGAAATGGAAGAAGATGCGACCATGCGTGCTACACGCGACGAGGAGGACGATCAAGACGACCAAGACGATCAAGACGAGGAAGACACGGACATGGATCATGCACTAGAGCCCATGACGCTGCGCTCGTCACAAGGCACACGTCCCAATAGCCGCGCCAGTCGAAGCCGCAGTAGCACATCCATTGGCAGCCGTCGTCGACATCGACGCCATAACAAGACGACACGAAAAAAGAAGAAAAAGCACGCTCGCGCGGGTGTTTGGCATCTTGATTTGACATCGATGCAATGGCAGGAGCACAAGGACATCCCTTTGCAAGTGGATGGACATTGGCAGGTGTTTGTGATGCAAGAACATGCCGATTGGTTTGCTTTATTTGGCGCGCCCGACGACGATCTGGACGAATACTATGGCATTGTGCTCCGAATCCTTCTCCGTGAACATGGGATTGTCGCTGTGCCTCCATCACGCCTCGGCACGGATTTGGCCGGCTTGCTCCAAGACGACGATGGCCAGGCTTCAGCCGATTTCGTCATCCGCTCAGGGGTCGATCCCGATGCCCAGGAATTGCACGTGCACCGCCTCGTCCTTATTGCACGCTGGCCGCATTTTGCGCATCTGATGCAGGCAGGCATGGTCGAGTCCTTTAGCAATAGTGTGACGCTGCCAGAACCCCACGACGTGTTGCGTGGATTCGTTCATTTTTTGTATACAGACGCATTGGACGACACCATGTCTCCATTGCTTGTGGCCGACCTCATGGTCATGGCCAATTTGTACATGTTGCCACGTCTGTTGGCATTGACCGTGCGTCGCCTCTATGGATGCATCTCCGTCGATTATTGCTCAAAGATATACCATGCCGCCGTCCAGGCCGGCCAGGATGGCCTGCAACAGACAGCCCTCTCTTTCATCTTCCGTCATTTTGGCCTCGTCGTCCAATCGCCAGCATTCCACTTGCTCCCTCATGCCATTCTGGCCGAATTGCTGGATCAAATCCCCTATTACGCGTCCATTGCCATTCCGCCACCTTCACTCGATACCCACCAGCCACAGCCCCCGAACGCCAATACAAGCACCATGAGTGGCACCACGACCCCGGCCGTGCCTCCGCCACCACCCCCGGCGCCACCCGCACGTACACTCACCCCGGAATTGACCACGATCAGTGGCCGGTCCACGCCAAACCAGCCGCGTCTGCATCATCCTCAACCCATGTCGCAGCCGCTTCACTTTCAATTGCAACAACATTTGCTCTACCAGCAGCAGCAGCAGCAGCAGCAGCAGCAGCAGCAGCAAGGCATGGACAACAATGGCCACCCGCGGTCGCCCAGCCCCATGGAAAGCTGAAAGTGGATCACGTTTTATTTTTGCTATTGCTTTTTTGCATTTGCCAATTGCTTGTTTCTTCCCCCCATTTGTATAAAAAAAAAAGTCCATCCCCCCGTTTTTCATTGTCAAAAAGTCACTTTTGAGGGAAAAAAGTCACCCTTGCTTTTTCTTTTTCTTTTTTTTTTTTTTTTTGCTGGATCAGGGCGCCCGATCAAGGCGGCGCGTCGGAAATAGAGAAATTGGAGACTTCTGTATAAAAAAAAAAAAAAAAAAAAAAAGGTTGGCTGGCGAATTGGCTGCGAATTTGGCAGATCGGATTGGCTGGCGGACGCGCGGCGGATTTGGCGAAAAAAAAAAAAAGGGGAAATGCGTCAAATGCGCCAAATCCACCAGCCTAATCCGCCAAATCCGCCAATCCGCCAAATGCGTCAAATGCGTCAGATGCGTCAGATGCGTCAGATGCGTCAAATGCGTCAGATGCGTCAGATGCGTCAGATGCGTCAAATGCGTCAAATGCGTCAAATGCGTCAAATGCGTCAAATGCGTCAAATGCGTCAAATGCGTCAAATGCGTCAAATGCGTCAAATGCGTCAAATGCGTCAAATGCGTCAAATGCGTCAGATGCGTCAAATGCGTCAAATGCGTCAAATGCGTCAAATGCGTCAAATGCGTCAGATGCGTCAGATGCGTCAGATGCGTCAAATGCGCCGAATCCACCAGCCAATCCGCCAAAATGCGCCAATGCGTCAAATCCGCCAAATCCGCCAAATCCACCAGCCAGCCAATCCTCCGCCGAACCGTTGGCGAATTTGGCGTATTTGGCGTATCATATTTGGCGGATTTGGCGGATTTGGCGCGACCTGATAAAAAAAGAACCGGCGCGGTCAGGGTGTATGTGCTGCCATGTCGATCTAAGATCTTGTTGGATTGGCTGGTGGATTTGACGAGCAAAGAGGGTACGTCTAGAGTCAGCGAGCAAGGCATTACAGTAGAAGCGAAAAGATACGTAGGAAGTACTGTATGTACATGGTGGGCCATGTCAACATGTGTCCATTGCTACAAGGTGTCCTCCAACAGTTGAAGATTACACTTCGTTTCTTTTATTTTTCATTGCGTAGGGAAATATAAACCATGTGGGAACTACTACGTACGTAGGTATTAAAACAATGATCGAGGGAAAATAAACGCAATATTACATGGGTGGACAAAGGGTACGGTGGTGAAAGAAAAAAGCGGATACAGTATGTGTGTGGTGGGAGGGGAAAGGGCGAGAGACAAAGGCAGGGTGAGGTGGACAAAGGGGAGAAGACGGGAGAACGTCTGGTTTCAAATGTGCTGGGAATCTTTGTAGCGAGACACGGCATTTCGCAAGCTGTCCCTACAGTATTCGAGTACGTCTGGCAACAACGATTACTGTAGCTGCGTGGGCTTCCTTGAGACATTGCTTCCAATTCATTACCCCTTTTTTCTTGGCCCGATAACTCTCCACAAACTCCAGATCCAGCTGCATCGTGTCGTCTTGTTCAGGGCTGCTTGGTCCGGCAATGGGCGCTTACGGTAGTTGGAGCTTGGAGGCCATCCTCATTCTCAATGGCTTATCATACCTACGGTAGCTACTACTACTGTACTGTTGTACTGTACTGTACAGTACTGTGTAATTTTGTGGACTTATTAGTTATTACCGTATTAATCATCCAATTTGCTTTTTGAGTGCACTTACTGTACGTAGCTTTGATTTTCTGATGCTTTGACAGGCTTTCTGGGGGTAGTACAGTAGTAGTTGACGATTCTAATAAATCGCATGGTAAAGTCTGAAATGCATGTCAAGTTGTTGAATTTTGAGCACTTTGCGATTTGGGTGCGATTTTGGCCCATCTTTTTTGCAATTTGTTGTTCTACAGTAATATGATACAAGTCTGCCTAAAAAATCACTCAATTCGTAATTCTGTTTACGTGGCCCGATGTAAAATTTAATTTAGAATCGAATAAAGTCCTCACAGGGTGTGCGTCAACTTAATAAGATTTCGAGATACTGTAATCGCAGTTTTTTTATGCGATTTTTACCTATGCTGGCTGCAAAAGTTGCGATTATCAAGTGTTTTTACTAAACGAGGGTGGCTCGAAAAAAGTAACACCATTCGATTCCAAATCAAATTTTACATCCAGGGGCAACGCGTTATTAAATACTCTCATAGCATTTGCTGGGCGCTCACCGCTCAGCGACAAGAGATTAAAGCCAAAAATATGCGCCTGCCCAATTCTAGACTACTTAAGTCCACAAAATTATACAGTACAGTACTGTACTGTACAGTAATACGTACAGTATACGATATGATACAGTATCATAGCCCTGTACAGTATCATATTCAAGATATCATCAAGCAAGAATAATCAAGAGTTCAAGACGGTGGCAGGCCCGCCCGTTTTTTTTTGAACTCGAAAATGCCAAAATCCTCGCACTTGTACTATTTTGCATTCATCTTGCCATCTGCATGGTCGACCCCGCTCAAAAATGGCGGCATCGCACTCAACGCAAAATTTGCAACGAAAAAGCTTAAAACACCAACGCGCTACGACCACGCTTTAAAAATTCAGGGGTCACTCAGGGGTCACACATTTCAATCTCAGAAATGCCAAATTTGGGAATTTCGAACTCCGAGTGATCAATGCATCCCAAACAGGTAACTCCGACAATTTGCTATTGGCTGACAAAATGACAGGTCGCCCCAACAACAACTAAGAAAAAAGCCCAAAGAGTGACGCATGAACGGCGATCGACTGAGAAACATGGCCTACTTTGGGCAAGATTTTTTTTGCAAAAATTTAAGGTTTGGCACTTCCAAATTAAGATGATGGATTGCATGGAATTTTTATTTTTTTTATTATTTTTTTACTGTATTACAGTATCATACTGTACTTTTTTAATGTGCACATTTTTTTGTGCACTGTGTTGTTCTGTGTAAACTGTTGTTGTACCTACAGTAGTACTGTAGGCTGCTGCAGGCACTGGTGAAATGGCCGATGAAAAATGCTCAAACCCAAGTTATTACTGTAGCTACAGTACGGTACAGTACCGTACAGTACCGTACTGTAGTGCTGCGCTGCTGATGAAGAAAGTCATCCCATTATTGCACAGTAGATGATGCTTTTTTGCCACCCTCCTCCTGCTGCTGTTTGTTACGTACTGTATGTATCATACATCATACTGTACTACAGTACTGTACATTAGGCATCCTCAATGTTGTGGCAATACAGTACTTGGGCTTCATCACCGTCGTGTTGGCGCAGCGCAGATGATGCCTTGTTCGAGCGTGTTGTTGAGGACGCTAGCCAATGGTCTTCCCTGTTGAATTTGCTCTAGGGATGTACTGTATTTCAAACAAATTCAAGCTCACGCACTCTAAGAATGGCCATTACATACAGTACTCGGCAATGAGAGCAGCTAGAGCCACGGGGAAAAGTGTGCTTGGAAGCCACGAGCAAGGGCCAGATGGTGGTGGTGGAATTACTGCAGAATGCTGCAAAGGGAAAAGAAAAGGCTGGAGGAAAAAAGGAACGAAAAAAAGAATTTGGGCATTTCACGACGACGGGTCGTGACAACCAACCAATCCGCCAAATCCACTCAAGCGAGCCCACACGCATACCGCTGCGGCCACTGAATGACGAGCAACGGCCATTTTAAAAAATGGCGAATTTTTTAAGATGTACGGTCGTGGATTTGAAAATGGCGATTTTAGGCTCTCCGATCTTGCAATAAAAACTGGAGGAGAAAGTGCATGACTCGCTGCGTACCGTATGTGATTATCGGTGATCAATGAAAACTACGCATTTTTGGGCATTTTTGACACGGTTTAAAAAGTACGGTATAATGTTTTTGAGCCATTGAGCGCGTCGTAAACTGCGTCAGACGTCGAGTTACACGATACACGCGTCAATTTCTAATCCAGTTCATGCACCTGGTGTCTCTCTTGGTGGTAGACGCGTCGGCGCGGCTCTATGAGCGCGTTTTTCCCAAGGAATTTGCAATTGAAATTTCAACTAAAATCAGTCATTGCTCGTGACTCGACAGATGGATATTCCTTTTTTTTGGCATTTTTGTTGGTTTCGCCATGCTCTTCTTCATATGTGTAAGTTTGGCGCAATTCAGAGAACCTGATTTTTTAATTTTTCCGTTTGGGGGCTCGTCGTTGCTGAGTTTTGATTTGCATATTGTGAGCCCCCTCAAGGACCTTTGGCTGTTGCAAGCAAGTCGCGTTCCACCAAGTTTCTAGCTGGTCATTTCACGATGGTACGATTTCAGGGGCATTGCAAGCCTTGGTTGACAAACGACAGGCTGATTTACGATTTCAAACGGCCTTTTATACTGTATTTCTCAAACGCTGGCCCAAACGATTCCAAATTCAAACCAGGTGAGTGTTAACGTGAAGATCAAAAAGGTGTTAATACTGTATTTCTTGGCGCTTGGCCGGGTAAAATCTTTATAGACATCCTGTCAATGCATTGCTGGTATTGGAAAATTGTCATTGCGTTCCATCTGGAGCCCGCAGCACTACAAGATTGGACTCATCTGAACGAGAAAGCTTGGGCTCATCTGTTGAATGTAAAAAAACCACGTGTACTTTGTGCCATTTCATTGACAAACAATAAAGGCCATTTTTTTGACGGATTAGCCCACGAGCTTTCAACCCGGTGCTTTGCAATTGGGTTATTTAAATGAAATGCTCATAAAAAATCAACCACGTGAGGCGGTGGAGGCGCAGCGCGTTCTTGGGTCTTGCATGGCATGTGCATCGGGGCCGCCGTCAAAAGGGTCAAAACAGTCAAAAAACGGTCAAAAATCCGAGAATTCTCGCTGTAGACGACAGCAAACCTGCGCATGTTGCTTATTTATTAAAAATTGCTTAGAAAGGACTATTGAGAGCTCATGGGGTGCACAAACAAGAGAAAAAGTCAAAAGGACGGCAAACTATCCAAAAAACGCTCAGGCGCGAGGGCAAAAGGCGGAGATTAAAATGTGGGAGGTGGTGGGCTGGCCCCGCCTCCTCCAATTCGTCTCCCTTTTTTTTTTTTTTTTTCTTTTGTTCTCATTTTCACTGCCACAGACGCGCTCTCTTGTTCTTTTGCATGTTCGCAGCTAGCCGATCCTTTATTTTATTGTTGCCTCGCTTGCCTGTGTGCGTCGTTTAGCGTTTTGCTCTGCTTGTGTTTGTCCTTTTTTTTTTTTTTATTTCCGCGGCGTCTGTTCCTTTTTTTTTTTATTGACAAATCTCCTTGGTGGGCTCTCGTCCTGGCACGCCTCGGTCTGGGCACAGCGTTCGACGTGAGGTGACGCCGTCGTCATCGTCGGTGGAGGTGGAGGTGCCTGTGCGTCTGTGTGGCGAGTCGCTTGCAAGCCTTGTTGGCGCGTCTGTGACGGTGGTGGACGGGTGCGTGTACGTGCTTGGCTGGTTTGACCGATACAGCGACGAAGTGTTCCACACACTTTTCCAGCTGCGTGTGGACGAGGGGTCGCCGCCTTATGCATGGACGCGGATAGTCTGCCAGGGGGCGCAATTGATGGCACGCAGCGACCATAGCGCGACACTTTGGCGGCATGAGCGGCTCGTTGTGTTTGGTGACACGGGCGACGACGATCACGACGCGTATTTTACACAAGTGGCCATTCTTCATTTGCCGACCGTAACATGGGAATTGCATATGCTTGCCTATGATCTCAGTCGTAATGAATGGTTGCCGCCAATCCCCTTTGTTCGTCGGTCGCAACACATGTCCTTTTTTTACAACAAGAGGCTGTATGTCTATGGTGGCTACAATGAAGATCTCACGCGTTCCAACAATGCCCTCACCTTTTTCGATACCGCCACACACGCTGTCACCCATCTGGAAATCGAGTCGCCCAGCGCACCGCATCTCCATGGCCAGCAATATGCACAAATCTGCGGTGATCAACTCGTTGTCGTGGTCATGGATCATGATCATTGCGACGATCCATTGGATGATGATGATGAAGATGATGATGATGAAGATGATGAAGGCAGCGAAATGGAAGAAGATGCGACCATGCGTGCTACACGCGACGAGGAGGACGATCAAGACGACCAAGACGATCAAGACGAGGAAGACACGGACATGGATCATGCACTAGAGCCCATGACGCTGCGCTCGTCACAAGGCACACGTCCCAATAGCCGCGCCAGTCGAAGCCGCAGTAGCACATCCATTGGCAGCCGTCGTCGACATCGACGCCATAACAAGACGACACGAAAAAAGAAGAAAAAGCACGCTCGCGCGGGTGTTTGGCATCTTGATTTGACATCGATGCAATGGCAGGAGCACAAGGACATCCCTTTGCAAGTGGATGGACATTGGCAGGTGTTTGTGATGCAAGAACATGCCGATTGGTTTGCTTTATTTGGCGCGCCCGACGACGATCTGGACGAATACTATGGCATTGTGCTCCGAATCCTTCTCCGTGAACATGGGATTGTCGCTGTGCCTCCGTCACGCCTCGGCACGGATTTGGCCGGCTTGCTCCAAGACGACGATGGCCAGGCTTCAGCCGATTTCGTCATCCGCTCAGGGGTCGATCCCGATGCCCAGGAATTGCACGTGCACCGTCTCGTTCTTATTGCACGCTGGCCGCATTTTGCGCATCTGATGCAGGCAGGCATGGTCGAGTCCTTTAGCAATAGTGTGACGCTGCCCGAACCCCACGACGTGTTGCGTGGATTCGTTCATTTTTTGTATACAGACGCATTGGACGACACCATGTCCCCATTGCTTGTGGCCGACCTCATGGTCATGGCCCATTTGTACATGTTGCCATGTCTGTTGGCATTGACTGTGCGTCGCCTCTATGGATGCATCTCCGTCGATTACTGCTCAAAGATATACCATGCTGCCGTCCAGGCCGGCCAGGATGGCCTGCAACAGACAGCCCTCACCTTCATCTTCCGTCATTTTGGCCTCGTCGTCCAATCGCCAGCATTCCACTTGCTCCCTCATGCCATTCTGGCCGAATTACTGGATCAAATCCCCTATTACGCGTCCATTGCCATTCCGCCACCTTCACTCGATACCCACCAGCCACAGCCCCCGAACGCCAATACAAGCACCATGAGTGGCACCACGACCCCGGCCGTGCCTCCGCCACCACCCCCGGCGCCACCCGCACGTACACTCACCTCGGAATTGACCACGATCAGTGGCCGGTCCACGCCAAACCAGCCGCGTCTGCATCATCCTCAACCCATGTCGCAGCCGCTTCACTTTCAATTGCAACAACATTTGCTCTACCAGCAGCAGCAGCAGCAGCAGCAGCAGCAGCAGCAGCAAGGCATGGACAACAATGGCCACCCGCGGTCGCCCAGCCCCATGGAAAGCTGAAAGTGGATCACGTTTTATTTTTGCTATTGCTTTTTTGCATTTGCCAATTGCTTGTTTCTTCCCCCCATTTGTATAAAAAAAAGTCCATCCCCCCGTTTTTCATTGTCAAAAAGTCACTTTGGAGGGAAAAAAGTCACCCTTGCGCCTTTTGCTGGATCAGGGCGCCCGATCAAGGCGGCGCGTCGGAAATAGAGAAATTGGAGGCTTTTGTGTGAAAAAAAAGGAGGGGAATCACCAATTCTTGTTTAAATTGGCTTTTTTGTTGTTGTTTTTTAGCGTGCCCCTCCACCCAATGATTGGGCAGTGCCAATCAATCAAACAAAAGGTGACTCGTAAAAAAATGTAAATCGTTCCCCTTGAACGAGTTAATGGCTTCACTTGCTGGGGTTGCTGGGGGGGGGCATTTCACCATGAAGCAAGTCCCCATTGACAATGGCCATGGCTGTTTTTCTTTTTGCTTTTTTGATCATCAGTGAGTGGGGTTCGTCCTTTTGAAATGATGTTGGATGGAGGGCGTGGAATCCCAAGGAAAAAAAAATTTTCATTCACAGATGACCTGAAGCGGCAAATGAGCATTTTTTTTCTTTTTCAGAGCACGCACAAAAGAGGAGGTGGAAAAAAAGGGCAAAAAATAAAAAAAAAAGTCTTTGTTTACACTTTTTCTTCTTTTTCTTCCTCTTTTCTGTTCCTTCCCCCCCTTCCCTCCTCATTTCCCCTTTCTTGTTCGTTCATACCATGACCTTGACAGAAACCGTGTCGCTGCCGTCACCTTCCAGCCTGTTTGGCACGACGACGTACAAGCAAGAGGTGGCGCCGTCGGATCGGCCACTGTATATTCTGCCGCCGCCCCAGGCCTACAACAGCAGCGAATACGCCACCCCGACGCCGTCGCCACCGTCCTACTATCCCCAGCAGCAGCCGTCGCCGCCTACGAGCAGCAGCAACAGCAGCGTGCAGGATTATTTGCCCACGCCCGTCTCGACCCCTGTTGACGAGCCGTCGCCACCCGCTGCAAAGGTCGTGGTCGTCGAAAAGCAGCGGAAACGAAAGTCCAAGAAGCAGCCACTGCAGCAGCAGCAGCAACAACAACTGCAGCAGCAGCAGCAGCAGACCGACTCGGACCAGCCGTACTACAAGGTGATGGCCCTCACCACCAAGAAAAAGAAGAAAATCGACGACATCTCTGCGGCCGCCGCCACCCTCACGTCGTTCACGCAACCCGTGCTCGTCGATCGCAAGCGCAAGCAGAAATTCTTGCCTGCCAATGCCGCCATGGAGGAAGGCTGCGCCGAACATGAAGATTGCGCGGGCAATGGCAAGTATGTTTGCCCTCACTGCGGCCTCACCTATCAACACGGCATCTGTTTGCAGCGTCATACATGGGACCATACCGGCCAATGGTCTAATCCCCCTGAAGGCACCAACAAGCGCCAACAAGTTCAAGTCTTGGAGGTAAAAAACAAAACAAAAAACAAAAAAACAAAAAAAAATGAAAAGCAACGAATAAAATGCTCAATTTCCTGTTCCACGTAGGCTGCTCATATCCTCATGGAGATTGCTGCAAAAGGTGTGCGCGTCGGCGTCGTCAATTGATGCCAAAAAAAAAAACATGTATCAAAAAAATTTTCGGTGACACGTATTTATCCACGACACTCGCTCTTTTTTATCCTTTACCCCCCTCCCCCCGTCCCCTTCTTGCCCTTTTGTATATTTTCTCTCTCGCGTCTGCCTCCTTGTTTATCTTTTCCAAAGAGACCCTCTCCTTGCTTACCCTTTTGCATCATCACTTCGTCTTTTATTTTAAAAAAAAATTATCCTTTGGATCATCCCCCCACCCTTACCTTTGCCCCTCCATCTCCACCACTCCACCATCATGTACATCTAATAAAAAGTCTTCGTCCCTAGTGCCACGTTACGCAAGTTTGCTCCGGTCGATGTAAAAATACAGGCCAAAAGTCAAAAAAAAAAGTATGCCAAGGGAGCCACGCAAACTTGCCAATGCGTGCCCCATCATTGCCAATGATCCCCTATTGTCCATCCTCGTCATAAACAGATATTTTTTTTTCTCAGGATAGCGACGCGTGTGAAGGGAAAATGTGTGTGTGTGTGCGCCACACACGCGCGTGTGTCGTGTGCGTGTGTGTTTTGCATGTTGCTTTCGTCTTGAGTCAGGCCCAATACCTTTTTTTTTTGCTGGCAGGACGGAGCAGCCGTGCCGTTTTTTTTTTTTTTAAAAAAAAAGTTTACATTACTCCTCTCAGTGCAAGGCGGCGACAAAGGATGCTCCATCATCAAATGCCAATTGGTGCCCCCGTTTGTCTTTTGCGCTGCACTATAAAAACAAAGACAGAGTGCGGCTGACAACCAACCTTATTCGGGCCAAGGCTGGAGGCGCTGCTGAAACAGCGGCATCACGGCCAATCAGTGCTTTCCATCCCCCAATTAAAGTTCTGCACCTGGGGCGTAAAAAAAAGAAAGGGCCCTTCCGGAGCCTGAGCGTCACACAAGTTGGCACGGCATGTCCCTGTTTGGATGGATTGCTTCCTTTGATCACGCAGAACATCAAAAAAAAAAAAGAGAGAACAAGGGGGTAAGGAGCGATGCCGCCCACGTTTGCGCTTTTGCGACGCGTGACGCGCCCAATGCCCCTCGATTTTGTCCCAATTCTCATGCAAAACTTGCACGACAGCCACACAATGGATGCAGCACTAGCGGCACGACGGAGGCTTTCTCTTAAAAAAGACGTGTGCTAAGACATCCGCCCACATCCAAGACACACTGAGTGCAGAAAATCGTCTGCTATCATGCTGTGCTTGCAAGGTTGTGCTACAAGTCTACAATACGATGGAAAAACCTAGATGTGCGTAAAAATCGCCTTTTTCGTATGCCACTTGGATTTTGCTAGGGTGGCAACAAAACTTGTGAGCGGCTCTGGTTCACATGGATCAAGATCAGCTGCAGGGTGAATTTCGCGTGTATCTATCTTGTAAAACGCGGTCAAATCGCGCTTTGTTTAAAATTGATTTCTGAGAATGCCATTTAAGCGGGGCGTTTTTGGAAACCTACGAAATATTGCTATACCCATGTGTACTAGCATCAATGCATGCGAATCGACTCAGTTTCGCCCCTGGAGCGTGTCCCATTGGCGAGTCACTGCACATGAACGCCATTTCCACGGATAATTGCTTTTTCGTGACAATAATCTGATTCGATCGGCTTGAAATTTTGTCCACGGAACGAGATCAACGCGTAATGCAACTTTGTTGCTTGTAGCCATGCGCCAGAATGCGTAAAAAAAAAGTTACAAGAAAAAGGACAAAGTAATTTCAACTTTAAGCTCGTTGCGCGCTATTCCATTAACGAACCTGTTCAAAAACAGGTTCATAGCAGTGAACGTGTTGCTCTCCACAACTTTGGCGCTTGCCGACAAGCGTTATACAGCCGCGCAAAGATAATTGTCCCTTCAAAGATTAATAAAAATCATTTCGTTATTTTTGCAAGATTCCATTTAATACAACGCCACCAAATATCAGACGCAATGAATAGGACCCACCGCCTAGTACTATCATCGTCTTTTAGCGAGATGCTGAAGCCTGGAAAAAAATCTTTGGCACAAAACGGTGCAATTATTTTGCCCTTTTTCTTGTAACTTGTTTTTAGCGCATTGTATTGCTTTGCTACATGTAATAAATTTGTTTTACGCGTCAGTCTTGTTACGTATACAAAATTTCAAGCTGACCGAATAACGGGATTGACACGAAAAAGCGGGTTTTTGTGAAAATGGCGTTTGTCTGCAATTGGTCGCCAATGGTACGCGCTCCCGGCGCGAAACTGAGTGGATTCGCGTGCACTTATGATTGTGCGCATGGGCATGGCAATATTTTGTAGGTTTCCAAAATCTCCCCGCCTAAATGCCATTCTCAGAAATCAATTTTGAACAAAGCGCATTTTGATCGCGTTTAACAAGTCAAATGCGCGCGAAATTTACCCTACAGCTGGTCTTGGCCCAAATGCACCAAAACCGCTCACAAATTTCGCGGCTTCCCTAGAAAAGCCCAAGGGATGAACCAGAAAAAAGTGTCTTTTGCTCGATTTGAGTTTTGAAAGGCATCGCTGGCATGCCCGAGGGCTCCCTGAAGTAGCTAAATTGAAGAACAGTTTGGTCCGGTGCGACTGACCAAGTTTCAAGCTGATGAAATAATAGACTCTCGAGAACAAGCGATATTTCCTGAAAAAATCTCAAACGTGAACGCTGCACATCAAGCACGCGGGATGATCGCCTTGTAGCAAGATCAAAAATCCCCACCGAGTATCAGCACGCACGGGAATATCGCGTGGGTTCATTGTTTTGTTCATTGCATGCGAACAAACATAGGATACAATCAAAAAGAGGCACGACACGCACAAAAAGAAAACGGAAGTCTCCGAAATCCTTCGCAGCAAGCGCAACCAAGGATTTCTTGGTCGTGCACGGAGCAGACTGACATCGAGGCAGTCTAGATTCTTATTTTTTCCATGAGAGTCGCCGCGCATTGACCTTTTTTCGTTCTTTCCATTCTTTTTTTTTTTTTTTTTTACTTTTTGATTTGACCACATCATGAGACTCGGTCTTGGCCTCATTTCGGCATGGATGCTGTATGGCGTGTTGACGCACGCTAAAAAGGACAAAGAGGAGCAAGAGGAAGAAGACAACACGAGCCCCAAGATGTTTCCGCCAGTGCCGCCCTTGACGGAGCCGTACGTGACGCCATCGGAGCCAAAGTACGACTATGCCGAGGTGTTGCACAAGAGCTACCTGTTTTATCACGCGCAGAAATCGGGAAATTTGCCGTACCAGCGGCTCGCGTGGCGCAGCGACTCGTGCAAAGTGTGTGTCGGCGACTATGGCGAGGATCTGTCACACGGCTGGTACGAGGCCGCCAATACGATGAAGTGGGGCCTGCCCTTTGGCTGGACCGCCACACAGCTGGCATTTAACATTTTTGTCTTTGGTGATGCCATGAAATCCGTGGACGAGCTTGCTGAGGGATTAGAACTTGTCAAGTGGGGAGCAGGTACGCGCGCGACAGAAAAAAAAAAAAGCGATTCATGCAACCTTCAAACCCCGACTGATGCAAACGCTACTTTTTTTTTCTGAAAAAAACACAGATTACATTGTGAATGCGCACTACAATGACACGCACGTGGTTGGCCAGCTTGGTACGTCGGCGCTTGGGCCCATTTCCAAGATGATTGAGCTCGATGTGGACTTTAACTATTGGGGTCCGCCTGAGGAATACGAGCAATGGGTGCCGTCGGGCCTGCCGCATCAGGCGACCTATATTCGCCCTGACAATCCAGCGTCGGAGATCACGGGCGAGTACGCGGCGGCGCTGGCGGCAACGTCGATCGTGTGGCGACCTTATAACGCGACCTATGCAGACGAATTGCTTGATCATGCCAAGCGGCTGTTCCAATTCGCAGCTAAACATCAGGGCAGCTATGTGACGTCCAAGGAAAACGCGTTCCAATGGGCCACTTTCTGGTACCCATCGTCGAATTTTGTCGATGAGCTTGCCTGGGGTTCGGCGTGGATTTACGCGGCGACCATGGAACCCGAGTGGCTGAACATTGCCAAGGACTGGTATGAAAAATCGCAAGATTCGTTTACCGAGTACTCGTGGGACGAAAAGGGTGCGGGATTGCACGTGCTGTTGTACATGCTGACCAAGGACGCGCATTTTTACGAAAATGCCATGGAATATTTCAACCAATTCCTGCCGAATCCCAAGCAAATCGTCAAGTACACGCCGCGCGGACTTGCCTACATTGACCATTGGGGCTCTGTGGGCTACTCGGGCAATGTGGCGTTCCTGATGATGGCCATGGCCAAGTCACTCGACTACAAGGGTGACGTGAGCGCATCCATGACGCGCTTTGCCACGCAACAGATCAATTACGCGCTCGGCGACTATGGATACTCGTGGGTCGTTGGCTTTGGCGAGAATTTCCCCGACAAGCCATACCATAAATCGTCATACAACAGCTACATTGACTTCCCCATGCGTGGCGAGTTCCAGGACAAGATTGAGCTCGATTTCTCGGACAGCAAGAGCAGCCAACGCTTTGTTCTCTACGGTGCCGTGGAGGGCGGGCCCGCCATTGACGATAGCTGGCACGATGACCGCAGCAATTACGAGTATTCCGAAGTGACGCAAGATTACAATGCTGGCTGGACAGGCGCCATTGCCGGTTTGATCGACTTTTACGGCAGCGACCGCTTTGAGCCATTCACGGATTGTCAATTGGACTTGGGTTGGAATCATCCAAACGCATCTGCGCCGCCTCAATGGCCACAAGATGACTGCTACCACACGTGCAATCGCGGCTGCCCGCGTGGCGTCATGGCATCGTCCTATACGTGGAAGCTGCTGACGGCACAATCCGACGATGAACGCCTCGAGCTCTTTGACAAGCTGTACCCCGGCCAGGGTGATATCAAGGCGGCCGCCCTGCTGGGCCAACCCGTCCCTGACAAGAAAATCATGGAAATTCTAAACAAGGATAGCGTCGAAAGGGCCAATCGTAACAAAGATGACGCGAAAAAGGCCAAGCAAGCCGGCCGTGACCATAGCCACAAGGGCAAAGCCGATGATCACGCTTCAAAGGCCGCCTCCGCACCTTCAAGCGCCGCTTCCGCGCTCCACGTGCCTCTTTCATGCGTCGGCGTCCTTGCCATCTTTGCCATCTATGTGCTTGCATAAGGAAAAGGAAAAAGAAAAAGAAAAAAGCGCGCCAATTGAGGCCACCATACCTCTAAAAACAAGAAAAATAAAAGATTTTTCCATAGATTTTTTTTTCGGGGGGAGGGCGTTCTTTTTTATTTATTTGCGCTTTGAGCGATTCTTTCTGCGATTTTGCGTGACGACAATGTGATCTGCCCACTCCAATGGCTCATTGGACGCGCTGGCATTGCCCACTGCACGCGTGCCCCAGACCGTGCGAGCTTCGTTGGCCGAAGCCTCAATGGCCTCCTTGAGAAGACGATCGTTTTCCTCGGGCGTCATGGGCTGATAGATCCGGAAGAACGGGTCGTCCTCAATGGATGTCGATGCCGGTTGTGATGGTGCTGTGCTCGACGGGCGTGACGCGAATGGCTGTTGCTGCAATTGCTGCTGTTGCTGCTCCTGCTGGCGCTGCTCTTCCTTGGCCGCCGCCAACTTGCGCGCACGCTCTTCCTTTTTGATCCGGTCGCGTCGCTTGCGCTGTCGCATCTTGAGCTCATCTGGAAAAAAAAGGGGGGGGGCGAATCAGCCTTTTTAATCGATCAAAAAACATTCACTTACGATCGAATTGCGTCAATGTGGCCTTGGACACCAAGGGGACCACGTCCACCTCGATAAAAGTCACGTCGCAGGCCAATGGCAAGTGAGCAAGGAACTTGAATCGCTTGCGCACGTCCTAAAAATGAGAAAAACGCAAAATTGTGTAAGTCGCTTTTTTCATTCTTATTCCCCTCTTTCTGCGTATACCTCTGTGACGGTGGTCTCTTCGACGGCGGCGCACTTGACGTGCAAGTCTTTTGGAAAGAATTGGTAATCTCCATATTCGTGTTTGAGGATGCGCGTGTCGAGTGGATGCAAATAGATGTGCTGGCCATCCTTTGCTTGGTAAAACAGGTAATGGATGGTGCGCTGCTGGTTCTTGGAAGCCGAGTGCGCCGATGTACCGGATGCTGATGGCGGCACAGGCGGCGTCATGGAATCTGTACCTGCTTGTAGGCGCTGGTAGTGTTGGTAAGCTTCTGGCACGATCTGGTCCTCCACGACGGGCTGCTTTTCAGGTTGGGGTTGCTGTTTTTGTTTAGGCGGGGGCGACAAATTGCCATTAGATTGGCTGCTTTGTTTTTGGGCATCCAAAAGGGTCCTTGCAGCAGAGATGGCGCGATCGACAGCATCGTTGGACGAGAGATGAGCAATGGCCTCTGCCTCGGTGAGTAATTGGTTGAGTGCGGCATCCAGAAATGGGAGATCCTCGGTGGCGCCCCATTCTTTGGCATCTTTGAGTGCGTCACGCATCTCGCGGATGTCGCGATCATTCTCCATGAGCAGATACTCGGGCGTCGCAAGCATGAAGCGGCCAAAAAGCATCGCGTCGGGTGTAAAATGCCACGGCAAAAGCGCCGACGCGTCGGTGTTCTCTTTGAGCGCGTCATCCACAGGCCACGTGCGCGACGAAGGCAATGCAAGCGTCGACTGGCTCGATCGCTGCACGAGGCACATATCCACGCCATCGCCCTCCTTGACATGCATGGAAATCACCGGTGCAGGCCCAGTGTCGTCCTTTTCTTCACCGGATGCCTGCGATGATGCCGGCTTGGTCACGGCAAATGGATGGGTATGGCGCACGCTCTTCAAATCGCGCGTATAAATGGCTTCCCAGCAAATCGGGCACTTGCGCCATTGCTTCTTGGGCTCACGCAGCTCCAAATAGTGCAAAATACACCCAAAACAGAAAATGTGCCCACATTTCGTCACGCGTGCAGCCGATGGAGGTGAAAGACAAATTGGGCATGACGGCGTCTCCTCACCAGAGATCAACTACGTATGATTTAAATAAAAAAGGGGTGAATCCCTGCCATGTCTTGTCCCCAATTGTCCAATTGCTCGCCATTTTTTCTCCCAGGCATACCACTTGTTCAATGTCATCCCAGTCAAACGACGTGTCGGCGTCAATGGTGTGCACGAGGTAGTTGCCGGTCGGCTTGGTGATGAAACGGAAGCTGGCAGAAACAAAAAAAAAAAAAAGAATGAGCCATTGCGATGCGTGATGGCAGAATTGAGGGCTTACTTTGCATTCACGAAGCGCTCCTTATTGTATGGTTGGTACGAGGTGGCTCGTGGGCGTCGAGATGTGTAAGCAGGTGGTTGCTGACGTGGCGGAAAGGAGAAGCTGATCAAGTGGTTCAGCGACACGCGGCCGCGTTTGTCGACCATGGCCTAAACGTCAAGGGTAAAAGGGGAAAAAAAAAAGGCATGAGAACATCATCACCTAGCCATTGGAAAAATAAAAGACATACATCAGGAGGCATGTCGGTGGAAGAAGAGCGTGTCTGGGGCTGGGACGAGGATGTGGACGGATAAAAGGGCTTTTGGCGAGTTGCTGCGGCATGGCGCTGTTGCCGCGGTTGCCGGGATGGGGTAGCCGGTTGGGACGATGAGGACGCGGCTCCCGAGGTGTCAGAAGCGCGCTCCTTGCCCGATGCATTGGACAATGGCTTGGTGGACGCGTCGCGTGGCTGATTTTGTTGTTTGGAAGACTTGCCACGGTGGCGCTGCTTGCCCTTTGATTTGTCACCGCTGCCACTGGCGGCGGACGAAGGACGCTCGGTCGGCGTAAAGGCGGGGGCATTGACGTTCATGCTGATTCAGACAAAATAGAGCGTGGATGGCCGAGGAAAACGGATAATTGCGATAGTAATGATGCGATTTGAGGCGACTAGGATGCTTGGCGGGATGCTGCTGGCGAACAGAAGCGAAAACGACGTAATGACTATCTAGTAAGATGGGTCGTGAGGGTGCTGGGGAGTGCTTTTGCAGAAAAATCAAAAAAAGAGATGTGTGTATAATAATGAAGGTAAAAAGCACTAAACAAATCATTTAAAAGGAAGCCATGATGCAGAGCGTATGAACAAGTGAGTGAGGGTGGGGGAGGGATGCAAAAAGAAAAGATAACAAGGGCCGGGAATATGATTCAAACAAAGATAAAAAGAACAAAAGGTACCGTATATGTACAAAAACAAGCAAGCTAAGCTACAAAAAGTGATAAAAGAGGTGGATACAGAGGCTCAAGAAGGGCAACAGTACAGTAAAAGGAGCACACACAAGTCTTGAGGATGCAAAAAGACAAGGAAAGAATAAGCAAAAAAAAAAAAAAAAAAAAAAACAAGGACACGGAGGGAGTGCCGCTTAAATCTAACGTGTCCCGAGTCAGCCAATCAAAAGCAATCCTATTCCAACGCCGCCTTTTATGCTTGTGCATCAATCTGGCGAATTGTATCAAAGTGCCCGCACAACGCGCAATTTCGCACGTTTATCATGGTCAAAAACGCGAATCAGGCACTGCTGAATCCCCAAAATACATTCTACAGAAAAATGACGCGCCGTAAACCGTAAAAGGACTTCATTTTGGGCACCCATAAATTGCTGCTAGCGGCCAACATGCAAATGAAAGTAAAGCCATGACGAGCACCCAAACAAAAAATCGAAAAATCATGTCTCCAGAATTCCACCAACCTCTCACACCAGATAGATCGGTGGGAAAAACCACGGGATGTCGAAAAGAAGAGCGCGGTCCATCTGGTCAGTGGCGAGCAATGGCCAATTTTAGATTTAATTTCAAAGGCGATTTGCGCGGGAAATGCACTTTTATGGAGTCGCGCCGACGCGTCCACTAGCAAAAGAGACTCCCCAGGTGCACATATGATGAGAAAGAGACGCGTGTAACTCGACGTCTGACGCGGTTTTTCACGCGTCGAAATTTCTGTATGATTTTGACACCGTGTAAAAAACTCCAAAATATCATTTTTTTTATTGATCACTCCTGTCCACGTACGCAATAAGCAAGGCTCTTTCTGATGGTGCAAGCTTCTCAGAGATACAGGCACTATTCATTGAGATAACCTTGAGCTGAAAGTTGGATCGCAAATGCATTTTACGACGAAACCAGTCAGTGAACCCCTGATTTTTTTCTCATTTTTGTCGGTGAAAGAGACTTCTTCACCATGTACTTGACTGGCATGGCGATCTGGGAAACCAAATGTTACAATTTTCAATTCCTCGACTCCACCCCTTGGAAAATCTGTGATTTTGAAAATAGCCATTGCGTGCCATCCAGCGGTCAAAATCTCCCAAGGGTGGGCTTATTCAAACGAGAAAGCATGGAATTCGCTGGTTTAAAAAGCAGGTGATCCTGTAGGGTGTATTCAAGGCCAGGCGACCAAAATCGTTAATTTTGCACCAACTGATAATATTTTCGAAAATCGCATTATCCATCTTTTGTTAATGCACAAGACTCTTCTTTGGCAATGGTCGCTTGAATGATTTGCGGTACAGATGCGTGCATGCAAGCTAAAGTATCGGTTGGGCAGGGCTTTAAAGCTTCTCGTCCCCGTCAATTCAATGTCATGGTGTAATGATTCGTTTTCCCTCAAATTTGGACCAGTTGAAAACATCACATACTGTAAAAAGTTGAGATCTCAAAGGCAAGCATTCGATAATACTGTATCATACTTGATCGAAAAAATCAAAATTGCAAGAGTGTACAAGTCAAAGGTCAGGAAACTCCAAGTCCATGGGTTCTTGTATCACCCATCACGCAACTCTGGCACTATTTGGGTCAAGATCACCAAGAAAAACGCACCCATCGCCCTGAATTTCAAAGACGCGGTTATAAATTCACATGTTTGACGCGTCCATATCACTTTCACGATCAATCGCCCTTCTTGCGACTGGCTAGCCAAGCAGCACCTAAGCAGCGCTCCTTTTTAAGCAGTCCTGTAACACAAGCACTCAGCGAATCCTTGCTTGCATACTGCCAACTTGCCGTTTTTTTTTGATTCTGAAAAAAAAAATTGCAAAGGTGATGAGTGACATTGACTCATCTGTCACCTGGGTGTTGTGAATGCGTCGCACCGTGTTGTGCGCGTAAAAAAACTTATCCCCATGCTAGATTTGACACGAGCCAAGTGCCACCAGGGCCATTGGCTGGCCGCGTCGATGCTTCTCACGGCCCAAACCTATTTTTAGCCTTGTTTTTGCCACTGTGGGTCATGCACAAAATGAACAGGGACCATCAGCAATCACAGCACCACTCTTAAAGACACAACAGCACAAAAAACAGCACACTCTTGGCAATAAATGCACGTTTTTCCCCCACTGAGCGAGCCCTCTCATTGGGCACCAAAACACATCGCGCGCCAAGAAATTGCGCCACAATCGGACTTCACCGTGCAGGCGTGATCCAGGGGAATGGGGAAACTACCGCAGTTGCTGATCATGGTCAGATTGTCAGCGTGTTTTCCTTGTTTTTCCTTCATTTGACGCATTATACGGGATTTTCCATGGAATGAGGTATAGTGTGGGCGCACGTGATCCGATGCAACGGCCGTTGGGTGGCGGCCAAACATGAAATTTACCGCCGTGGAGCCTGCCACAGCGACCCGTGTTTATTTCCGAGCGTGTATGAGCCATGCTGACCAAGACCGAACGTCATACAACACACGGGGGCACGCGCCACACAGATCTTATTTGCTTGCCGCAGTCGGGATAGCAAGTACCCGTGTATATATAAAAATTGTATTTGTTCCAATTTTATGGCAATTCGACACTCTTCGTCTCTCACGCTCAAAAAAGCGCGATCAAGCGCTCCGCCAAATCATCGTCCATTGAGCATTCATCATTCATCCTATCATCCCTCCACGCCCTCATTGCATTTTTTTTCTTATCAGTTGTTTTAATTTTTCCTCTCTCTTTTATCCCTTTTTCATCCTCTCATTGTACATTTTTTCCCTTTTCGCTCCTTTTTTTTCGTCCTCACTGTCACTCTTTTGTAAATACCAAGCAATCATGTCTCCCCTCCAGCCCACTAATGTTGTGCTCGCGTGGTTCAATGATGATCATGAATTCCCAGCGTTGACGGGGATGTGCGATTGGCACATGGTCGCAGACGACGCGGACGCCGAATTGGACGATTACATGTTGGTGACGTGCGACGACAGCGACTCCGAGCAAGGTGACAAGGACCGCGCCGCCATTCATGTCGCGCCTCTGCGCCCTGCCCCTTCGTCTTACGCGGATGTCCTGAAAAAAAGCGCACCCATCAAGAAAACGACCCGCGTTACTACCAACAACAAGCTCCCTGTGCCCTCGCGCGCACGATACCTCCCCCATTCATACCAGCATGTCTCACCCACCCTCGTGACCATGGACGACGATACCAATGACGCGCCGTGGCTCGATCAATTCCACACTTCAAAATCACGCAATCGATACCATCAGCAACGAGCCCACTTTGGCTATGCAAAGCTTGCCACGCGCCTTTGCAACCTGGGCTTTGGCTATGTTCTGCGCGACTGGCGCAATCCTTGGATGATCACCTCCTTGGAGGAATTGACCGCCCACATGAACTCGCCCCTCGTGCCCCGTCACGCCTACAATCTTTGGAACCGCATGCATTCTGCCGATTACCGCTACCCTCCTAGCCGCGTCGACTGCAAAATCCTCATGGAGCTTACCAGCTAATCCCATAAGCACTCTTTTTTTCATTTTTTTTCTTTTTTTCTCTCTCTTTTTTTTTTTTTTTTACGACGTGAATAAAGCTTGACACCGTCCTATTATGCATGGCCTTTTCACAATTCATCCGTTCATGCCTTTTGTGCCGCGCGAGCGTCCCAATTGGACTCGCGACCGCCGGAGAAAATCAATGTCCGCCGCGGCCCTTCATCCAACACCTTTTAGGTCGACTTTTTTCGCGCCTTTTTTCTCTTTTATTTTTCCTCACCCTCCCCTGTCAATCTGCTGCGATCCTTTTATCATGTTTGCAAGAGTGCTGAGACCATTGAGACCTACCCTTGGGTGCACACAGCTTGGTTTGCAGCGCCCGCTGGCCTTTGCACGCCCCCCGACGCAAGGTAACCTCCCTTTTTGTGTCCTCACCCCTTTTTTACGTCGTTTTTATCCAATTTCCACGCGCACTTTAGGGCTCGCGCGGTCGTTTTCCGCGATACCAAAGCGACCCGTATCTGTTTTGGCCATTGTGCGGACGTCGGGCCTTTTTGCCTCGGCAACCACCGCAACGCTTGGTGCAGGCCTGTGGCGCAAGCCCATTGTGCATTGCCAGGGTAAAGACGCGGCCCTTTTTTTTTTTTTTTGTGCGCATGATGTATATGACATACGCGGTGAAAGCTCATTTTTTCTCCTTTTTCTCCATTTTTTTTGTCTTTTCATTGTTCTTCAGGCGCGCCTCCTCCCCCTGCGTTTGACATTGATGTCGACACCGAGCCCGTGGCGGTCCGCCAGCGCTCGCCATTGATTAAAAAAGGCGAGCTTTCCTTTGGTTTGGTGATGGGGCTCTGCACTGGGTTCCTGATCAAAAAGGTCGGCAAGCTTTTTGCGCTCATGGTCGGTCTTGGCTTTGTGTTTTTGCAAGTAAGGGAGGGAGGCACAAGAGCTAAAGAGAGGGGCAATTGGGATCATATAGAAAAAAAAAAAAGCCGACGCGCCCCCTCTTTCTTTCTTTTTTTTTTTTTTGCATAGTACATGTCTTTCAATGGGTACATCACGGTCAATTGGGATCGTATTGAGGGTCGATACAATGATGGGATGGGCGCAGGCAAGGATGGACGCGTCACGTTCAAACACGTTCAAAAAAAGTGGAACAGCCTTGTTGGCTTCTTGACTCACAACATCCAATTCAAATCCACCTTTTTGGCCGGTCTGTACGGGGGCATACGCTATGGCTGAAAGTCATGATTCCATAGAAACCTCACAAAGGGATCCTAATAAATGCAAAAAAAGGAGAAAAAAAGACATCGCACAAGGATTTATTAAGAATGGGTAAAAGGGGAGGGAAAAGAGGGAGACCCACGCGCAACGAGCGGATCCAGAAGGAACAAAAAAGATCATTATGGCTCGTCCATGTACATGCCTACCATGCCTGGATTGTAAAACGCGGCATTGGGATCCATGTACGCACCCGAGGCGCCGTAAAACGGATCTGTTTCGGCATAAACGACGGGCTGCGCATCATAGGTGACTGCAAGGGGTGCGGCGGCGGCGGCGGCCGGTGCAGAGGCTGCTGGTGCAGAGGCTGCGACAGGCGCGGCTGCAGGGGCTGATGCAGCAGGCTGCGTAGCAGGCACCTGGACTTGCGCGGCGGGTCTGGACGCGACTTTCAGGGTGGTGGCACGCACAGGCGCGTTTGTAGACGCGCGCACCGGTGCAACACGCTCTTGCTTAGCCGCGGGCCGGCTGACGCGCACTGCAGGTGCACCGCGACGAGGCGCGCTCGCCTGCATCATTCCGCCGCCCATCATCATGCCGGGGTTGGTATCGTGCTCTTCGGCCTCATTCTCATTCGCGCCATTCATCGAACGGCAGCATTGCACAGCACAACATTGCTGGTTTGACGAAGACTTTAGGCAACCATTGCGTTGGATGGCCACGTATCCCGCTGGACAGTCCGAAACACACTGCTGTGCCTGGAAAAAACGGCAATCTGTCCACAAAAGACACAGTCAATGGGCTGCAGGGTTGCACAAAAGACCACGTACACGCAAATACAATAAAGATAATCACTCACCATTTGTATTCACATTGGACAGATCATGCTCAATCTCAGGTATGGCATCCACATGTGATAACACCGTCAATGCTGCAACGACGGCAGTCAATAGTCTTGTGTACATGTTGCCGTGCAAGTTTTACAATAAATTGCAAAAAAAAAAAAAAAAAAAAAAAAAGGAAAAGGCGGATCAAGTCCTCGTTTTTAAATGCTTTATTGAATCAGTCGAGGGAGGGGGATCATCGTCATTTGCAACAAGGAGAAGATGATCGCATAAAAGTCCCACTCCCATTTTCTGATAAAAAAAAAAACAGGAATTGCGCTCCTGAAAGGTAAAATATGTATTCTAAATATGCTCAATGGATGTCATGAGGATTCGAACACGCGTTTTAAACGGCTGTCAATCAATGTTCAAGGAAAAAGCACGCCGAAAAAAGGGGAGCAAGCGCGATGAAAAAAAGGAAATAGGGGTGTCGCGCATTAATTCTCAACGTTTGGCATCCAGTGAGCTTTCAGTTTGCTCTTTTTTAATTTGCGTACGCCGGCCGATCCATACTCGAGCGCATGGGGATGCATGACAAGGAATGATGGCGCCTTGGGGCGATGGCGGACCCTTGCCTTGCTAGTGTCACGTTGCTGGCTTGGCGAGCGCAGCTTTTTTTTTTTTTTTTTCTGCAATCACGGCCAATTGATGATCAATCTGGCTGATCCGCACGCAGGTGACACAAGCTATGCTCCCAAGGCAAGCGCTTGCCAAGAGCGAAAAAGGGTAAAAACAACAGTGTTGGTGTGGCAAAAGAAAAAAAAAATGAAAAAAAGGACAACCATTTCCGTCTACCCAGGTTTATTTTAATTGCTGAGAAGGTTCGGTCTTGGAAGAGGTCCATTGTGTCTTTTTGATTTCGTGTGGCAAAAAGATTTGGGGAAGGGGATCCCGGATGTGCGACACCCGTCTTGGCTTTTTTTCCTTTTCAAGCTTGGCGTCACCGGCCTCTTTTGCATTTGGCCGGCGTACAAAAAGACCGACGAGCATTTTCTTTTTTTTTTTTTCTTCCCTCACTTCTTTTTTTTTAACCTTCACACTCGCGTGCTTTCAAGCTATGTCGAACCCGTTTCTCGCCACGAACGTCGCCACGCTTCAAGAGGCTTTCCCGGCCATTGACAAACGCATTATCGAGCGCACCCTGCACGAAGAGCGCGGTGATATGAACGAGACGTTCGACAGGCTACTCGCCTTGTCTTCCAATATGACCTCAAACTCCCGCTGCGCTTCGCAGCCCGCTTTCACCTCACAGCCTTCTCTCCCACCTTTGCCCAGCCGTCCATCGATGCCTGTTGGCCAGCAATCCACATCCACGGTAATAAAAAAAAAAAAAGAAAAGCCAAGCTTTTGGGCTGACACGCCCCTTTTTCTCGCTCCAGCGGCCGCCAATGGCTCGTCAGCAACGCAGCTTCCGCGAGGAAATGGATGCGTGGCGACAGGAGATTGCCGAGGATCGAAACAGACGCAAACACAGCAAGAAGCGAGGCAATTGCAGCTCACGACGCAATGATTACTACACTGATGGTAAGCTTTTGAAAAAGCCGAGCAATTGAATGCCAAACTCATGCCTCTGCTTGTAGATACCCGAAACAACAACACATACTCTCGATCCAAACCAAGCTTGATTGGTGATTTTCAACGTAAGGGCCTGCTTTGTTATTTTTTTTCGCAAAATGACATCACCACTCACCCCTGAATCGCAATTAGGTCTCTGCCTGGATGGGTACACGGTGCGCGAGGCCGTCCAGGAAGGTCAAGTGGGTAAGCAAGCTCAAACAGCGCAAAATTCAGCATGCCCAAACACGTGAATCGCGTCAAATGGGCTACCCGAGCTAATTGCCGCCCTTTTTCTTTTTTTAGTTGCCAAAAAGGCTGCAAGCTCGCTGTGCGATCGCGTGATGGCCCACGCCAACGACATGAACTCGACCTATGGCTTGGCAAGCTCGTACGTGAGGTTGACGTGAAGATGCCACGCATTTGCTCATTGATTTCCTTTTTTTTTTTTGACAGAAACAACCCGTTCCGACCTTCTACAGCCTCCACGTCCACACTGCCATACGTGCCGCCCTCGATGCGCGCGCCTCTACCACCAATGCCTTCTTCTGGATCTCGCCCTGTGCCGCCGCGGCCTGTCATTTATCAACCTGCGTCCACAAATCCATTCACCTCTGCCACGCCATCTGCGCCCACCTTGGCTCCCAATGAGGACATTGCGCTGCCACCACCCGCGTATGAATCGCGCGAATTCGATCGCCTGATCGATCCCGTCGAAGGAGATCGATATCTGGTGCACGCAGCAGCCGCAACACATTAATGATTCCCCCTGCTCCAATTTTTTATGCCTCGTGCCATCCCTTTGCCATCATAATAATGCACCAATTACGTATCATAGTAAAATAAAAACGACAGGTCGGCTAGACTGTTGTCGAGCAAAGCGCCATTAAAGATTTTGCTGAAAAAGTGGATTTTCTGGGAGTTTTTGCCGTCTATCGATGAACCTGGTCTCATTCTATAGAGACTCAATACTGCAGGTGCTTTCAACATGTTACATTTTTGCACCGAATTTGGTAGGGATGCTCTGCCACGCGTATCAAAAAAAGCATACAAATAATTATGTTTATTTTCCTGGCGTCTTGCACAAGATCATCTTCTCATGAAATGTTGCAAAACAAGCTAAAAAACATCCTTATCATTGACACATAGAGGTCCGTCGTGCGCTCCGCCATTAACGAGAAGGACGCGCGTCCCAAACTCAAACGGATTGCCATTATAGGCGACAAAGTCGGCAGGCCCGCCGACGGTGAGCTGACCAACATCCTTGAGACCAAACATATTTGCAATGTTCCATGTGACGAGGCCGACAGCAGCTTGGAAATCGAGCTTGTCATTGTGGGCGAGGTTCCAGCCGGCTTCCCATATGAGGTTGCGTGCGTCGCCATTGTCAACATCCGTGCTGGCGAGGCCAACTTGCACCTTGTGGCGGAGCAAAATGTCCAGACCGGTGTCCTTTGTGAACGGATGGCCGGGCAGGCACTGGCGCTGCGCGTATGTGGCCGGGTAGCAGCGCGCGGGCATGAGAAGCACGGGGATTTGCCACTTGGCAAGATGGCCAGCCACCAAATACGCCTCTGCGCCGCCAAGGATGATCAATTGCACGTTTTCGTGGCCGTCGGCCACCAATTGCTGCTTGAGGCGGATCACAGCGGCAATCTCGTCCTTGTTATTGACCTCGACGACGACCGGCAGCGTGCCCTGCAAGGCGCGCACAAACACATTTTGCTTTTGGGACGCGTCGCTCTCGACCAAAAGGCTGCGAATTGCCGCAATCTGTTGAGACACGGTCAGTGGGGCATCGTGCGTGATTTCAAAGTGCAAAGCTGCCTCGTCTCGGATAATGGCGTCGTCGTGATCCAGCACTGCACGCAAAAAAATGAAAAAAAATCGAGAAGAAATGAAAAAAATGAGCTGAAATTCATGCAACTGCTGGTTTTTTTTTTTTGGCCTTTGCAAACAGCCATTCTTCTTACCAGTCTTTTGAACACCAATGCGCGCGGCCACCGAGAGACCCGCTAGGGGGCCGGAACCCATCAATGGCTGCGAAATCGTGGCCGTCACGCCTAATATGGTTGAATGTAAGCGATTGAGCAATTGAGTGCGTGTAAAAAAAAAGAGCATTGCAGTGTTTTACCAGCTTGATATGCCTTGTGCATGTGCAGGCCGCCCATTTTGATGCCATCGACGCCGCGAGCAATGGATTTGTAAAGCGAATCATCCTTGACGTCGTGATGAGTCAGGCCGTCCATTGTGTCCGACTCGGATTGGATTTCAATCATACCCATGGGCACGCCCGCCGAAATAAGGCCCTAATAAATGCGCGATCCATGGAAGAAAACGTGTCAATGGATGCAAAAAAACTCGTTTTGAAGCGAAACAATGAGCTTACAGGCAAAATGGTGGCGCCCTGGACATCAAAGACGGGGCTTTCGGCGGGCCATTGCTGCTGCTTGCGGTCGCAATCGTGGCCAGCGCACACAACAGCACCATCCTTGACAATCAGATAAATCTCACCTTGTTGTGCCTGGTAGCTGGTGTCGGGGCCCATGACGAGATGGCCAATGTTGCGCAGCACAAATGACTTTGTGTCCTTGCCACACGCGTCGGTGATTGCAAGCGGGTTGTTCATGCCGTGGTCTTCCAAGCGCATCGTGACATTGGGCCGCTCTGGAAGATCAACATTGCCGGGAGGAGGCAAGTCGTCGCGCTCAGTCATCAGATAGCTGTCGTCAAAGCGGTCCTGCACTTCCTTGGCCCAGCGCTTGGTGAAATCGAGCCATTGCCCGTCAATCATGACCTTGGCAGGCCGAGCACCCAAACGAAGCGGATGTCGCTCCCAAATGACCAAGTCAGCATCGAATCCTTCCTTGAGACTGGCCAGAAAAGAAAATGAATCCATTGTACTCGTCGCTAGCAAGAAATATCATATTACCTTCCGACACGATGGCCCACGCCGAGAGCGTGCGCGGGGACACTTGTCACGGCCGACAATGCCTTGTGCTCGTCAAATCCATAATGATATGCTTTTTGTGCCTCATGAATGAGATCCCTCTAGACAATGGATGATCTTCAGCTCAGGCCCAATCGCTTTTTTCAAAAAAACGCGGTCTTACAGCATTCATCACCGGATGATCCTAAAAAAAATAGCAAAAAGATGAGCAAAAAGCATCTTTTTTGTTTCTTTCTCTGGGATACTCACCGATTTGAAAGCCACAGGGATGCCTGCGTCTGTCAGGATGTTGGGTGCATGCACATTGGTGCTCCAGCCTTCCATCTATTTGAGAAAAAGGCATGAAATTAGCCATTGCACGCGTTTGCCAGAATAAAAGACGGCTATTTACCTTGTAGCCCCACATGTCTAAGCAAGTAAAAAAGGCGACGCGTGAGTTGAATGGTGAATAATAGGGCCGATGCAAAAAAAGAACGAATTACCGCCAAAAGTGGCAATGGTGATGTTTGTTTTTGCGCGTTTGATAATGTCGGGGACCTGCCAGGCGGCGAGAGCGTGGTGGAAGGCAGCAATTTCAAAGCCATACTCAAGCGAGTGGTGGATCATTGATGAAATGTCTTGACTAAGATAGCAATGAACGTTAAGCTTGACTTTTCCCCGGAGCAGGGCCGCCAGGCTCTCGAGCGCGATTTTTTCGGGGAACGGTGTGGCCAGGCGTCCGCCCTGGTCTTGCAAATGGTGTGCAGCATCGCACCAGTCGTTTTGTTCACGCACAAGAGCCTGTGCCTCGGCAAATCGCTTGCGGAAGAGATAAGCTTCGCCTTGGCCTGAATACCAAGAACAGAAAAAAAAAAAAAAAAAAGGCATTGAGCGTGCACTGCTCGCGTCAGAGCAAGAATTGCTTACGAGTCATGGGCATTTTGTTCATGCTGCCATAGTAGCGCTTGGGGTTTTCGCCACAAGCCATCTTCATATAGCGATGGACGGCTTCTTCGTCCTGTGCCTCCACACCCGCACTGATCAACATGTCGTACACGGAAAGCGTGTCAACAGGACGCAATTTGACCACAGCTGCTTCGCCACCCATCAGATTGCCGGAACCTGCAAACCAAAAAAAAAAAAAAAAAAAAAAAAAAAATCAGATGACATCCAGACAAGACTCATTTGTTTCGTACCAGGAAGCACCAGCGTGGTTGTGATGCCACCACTTGCAATCAATTTGATGCCAGGGTCGCTGGGATCAATGGCGTCGTGCACGCGCACCTGCCAAGAAATGATTAAAAAAGGCGTCTTGAGCCCTCAATGGCCACGGGGTTGGCATCTTTTGGCTTACAAATGGCGTGGTTGGCTCGGTCATTTCGTTGCCATCTGTGTTGGCAGCCACGTTGGGAATGCCCTCAACACCCATATGTGAGTGCATATCGACAATTCCTGGGACAATCATTGTTCCTGCATGAGAAGAACTTTGTTTCGCCTCACACTATTTTTTTTTTTTGTACCTGGTGTGACGAGCCGACCCTCGGCGTCGACGATTGTGGCATCGTGCGAGGAAAGATTGGTTCCCACGGCTTGAATCAAACCCTTTTCAATGAGAATGTCTCCGTGCTGATAGTGGTCGCCGAGCCAGAGATAGGCATTGGTGATGAGGACCGCGTCGTCGGTTGCGGCGCGCGGGTTGCGATGGCGGCGACGCGTCGCGTTGGTGGGCAATTGATGCTCTTGGATGCGTTTACATTGCGCAAGGCCATATTCCATGGATGACGCGGAAATGCCGGGAAGAACGACGGCCTCGCCGTCCTGTTGCTGCACAGTCAGCTTGTCGGCGACGAGCGAGTCAGTGTGCAAAGTGACGGTCGGCAAATAGCGTGCCATTGTGAAGCAGGCAATAGCAAAAAGCGATGTTGCAGCGGCCAAAGGCAGCCATGAGCGTTGGCGGCGCCGTGGGCGGTCAGAATGAAGCAAAGGGAGCGAGTCCTTCATGGCGTGCGTATGAATATAACAAACAGCAAGAAGAAGGAAAAGGCAAAAAAAAAAAAAAAAAAAAAAAAAAAAAAAAAAGGGGGGGTTGGAGAGGGACTTTTATGAGAACTGCTTTCCGCACTGCATGCCTTTTACTAGCTTTTTTACTCAAACTTTCCTTTTTTGATCGCTGGCTTCAATGTCCGTTCTCGGAACCCAAGGCAGGATAAAATCGCTTCAAAGATTAGTATCGGGCTGATTCAAATAGGCTTTGCATCCAAATGGGTCAAATTTATGCATGAGTGTCATCATACACAGCGGCGTGATTCTGGGGCCCATGTATTCGATAGTCAAGGCTAGCGTTTTACAGCAGCAGTGCCAATCGCCTGCTGCTGCATTCGATATGCGCGAATTGCTCTCGAAGCGACAAGGTACCTGAATATGCTCTGCGCAGATAGATGATAATGCAACTTCTTGGCTCTCAAATGATATCAGTTTTATTTTAATGCATCATCATTAGACACAAGTAAAATGCACAAAAGCGATAAAAACATCCATTTCAACTTTTTCATGGGTGTCCTGGAAGCCGATTGGCTGATATCTCGCGTCGCGTCATAAAGATCGCGCCAATCTTTTGTTTGAGCCCGGCCTTGCGGTGCTGCGATCGTTGATTGGCCAGCAGCAGCCGGGATAAAAAATGGTCAAAATCCCTGGACAACCTGACAAGGGAAGGCACAAACACGCGATTTGAGCGCTTTAGGACGTTTTCTCTTTTGGTCCTTGCCAATTGATCCCCCAATTTCCCATCACTATGATTAGCTTTTCTTATATTTCCCCAATTCCACTATGATCATATTATTTCCCTTCTTTTTCTTTCTTTATCGTCTCTTTTTATATTTGAAATACTTTTAAACCACTGCCTCGTGGTAAGCATTGACAAACCAATGATTATGGCATGATCACTAACATTTATATAAAGGTTATTATTTATTCATTTAAAAAGATTCGTGCCTCAAAAACCCAACATTTTACGATTTCATAACAGCACACCCAGAATGGGGAAAATTGGAAAATCAAAGTGCTCCAATTGCTTTCCTATTTTGATCCGTGACAGGGTTCAAAGGAAGACGAACAAACACGGCATCAGCGCCGAGGTCGGCTTGGGCATTGGGCCGTAAATGACAATTGTTTTCGGTCTTGTTTTGGTGCAAGGACCAAGTTGAAATGACAATTGTTTTCGGTCTTGTTTTGGTGCAAGGACCAAGTTGACGAAAACGCGTCGCAGAGTCCCCGAAGCTGGTTCCACAGCAAGAGCAAGAGCTGACGCGTATTTGCGTCACGGAGATGGCAAAGAGAGCAGGCTCAAGTTGACGTGAAAAAGCCGGGTCTGCGAGGCCTTCATTTTGCATGATTTTCGAAGCGTGATTGCGCGTGACACAGATGCGTGACGCGATCGCTCGGCACTGTATTTTGTGTTCCGCGGTTACGATCACCTGATGGATGCGTCGGATCAGTGCCATCGCGCTTTCTTGCCCCGCGCGACGCGCGACGCGCTCAAAGAAAAACATGTATACGCACTTTGCTCAGAATTGAGCAACGACCCATCGTTTTTTATTTTTTTTTGGCATTTTTGACGCTCACTAAAAGGGATCTATACTGCGGCCAGGTTTTGTGGAAATCTGAGAACCTCGATTTCAAAATTCTCGACGCGGCCTCGTTTCGCCCATTTTTTAAAATCAGTGCAAATTGGCTCAAATCAGCGCTTACAGCCGCGAAAACTGTGTGCGAGGCGCGTCTCCTCTTGCCATTCATAGACTTAAAGGTGAGATGTTACATGTGTGGGCTTGATATATGATGCTGAGCCAAAAAAAAACAAAAAAGTGGACTCCATTTTTTGTGATATGATAAAATAAGACTGCTATCCAGACTCTGTTTATTGTTCTGCTTTTTTTTATTGATCAGGTACAAGAGGATGTGAAGAAAGCAGCACTAACAAGGGAAAAAAAGAAATGCCTCAATTGGGATGATCCTGCAGCAAATGTTGATCGAGGTCGGCCATCTTGTTGAACAACTTTTTGCATTTTTTGCACATGTAATACTAAAAAAAAAGCAAAACAAGTGAGTAAATCATCAGATGATCCTTTTGCGTGCATGATGGCTTTACGTAGGGACAATGATGGCGCTTATAGTGGGGGTAAATGTTGCCTTTGTCTTTCACCGTCGTGCTGCATGAATCGTGAGGACACATGTATTCCTTTGTCTTGTTGCAAAAAAGAAAAAAATGCGTGAGATTGGCACGCGGCATAATATGCTCCGTGCAACTTACCTCGTCGTTGTATTGTATTTTTTCATACAAGGATATTTTTGGGAACTTGTTCTTCTCATGGGGATCAAGATGTCGCATGTGGTCCTCCAGTGTCTCACTTGCGACGAAGCAGCCTCGATTTTCGCAAGGGATCTACACAAATTTAACGAAAATGCGTGTGAGGGCGCATGATGCAAAAGCTCACCCTTTTCCTGGTATACCAGCTTCATGTGCCATTGGGCAATATGCAATCGCAGATCGTGCGCACTATTGAAGTAGCTTGTGCAATCGTCAGCTGCTGTGCATTTCTTGCGGCCGCGCTGTTGTAAAGATAAAAAAGAAAAGTCAATCCATTTGAAAGCTGTCACACTCACCACCCAAAACAGGCGGTCTCACCTTGTCGCTGTGGACGTAGTGCAGATGGGTATCGTAAGCAGCTTTGTTGGTAAAGTGCTTGTCACAATATTTTTCGCCGCACTCGTAATTCTTGCCAATCTGAAAATAAAACTTAGTCCCTTTTGTAGCCGGCGCAGTCCTCACTTACGATATTGTGTTTGGTGGCTTTGTGTCGCTCAAGGTCCATCCGGCGACTCAGGATTTTGCCGCATTGCTCGTAATCGCATTTGAAACCGGCCTGAAAAACAAAGAAAAAAAGGAAGATGAAGAGGCGGGCGGGTGAGTCTGACTTGGAGGCGATGGCTATGCGGAACTTGTATTTACCTTCTTTGTATCGTTGTGCGGTTCGCCTTGTTGGCCACGATTGTGGCAATTGTCGATGTACATGTGCAACAGGGGGTTTTGGCTGTCCTTGAGAGCGGTGATGAATTTTTCCAAGACCAAGTCCTTGATCTTTGTAAGCTCTGGCGCATCGGCGGCTCGCATGAAATCGTTGACCTCGAACAGGTTCATTTCCATCAAGTCCCTGGAACAAAAACGCGATCAGCCCCTTTATTTTCTCTCTTTTTTTTTTTCTTACTGTGCAATCGCTTTCGACACAATGTCATTTTTTCCGGCCAATAGGTCAAGATATTGGATGCGCACGGCCTTGGGCGATAGAACTTGGAATGGGACGCGGGTATGCCACACAAAAGCACGCAAAAGTTGAATCCTCGGCGCCAATGGGCAATCATCTTGTTCGAGTGCCTCGAGGCCCTTGCGCCACAAGTCCAGGTTGCCGTGATCGCCTCCAGGGAAGCGCAATTCATAGTACACTTTGCCGTTTTGTCGCTTTGCTTCGTGTACCTCGCCACATCCGCCAAACGACATCCACTCCTTCAAAAGCCATGGCAAAATCAACTTGTCTCTGGCTGTAATGATGACGGCGTCGAGCGCTGTCGTGCCTTCGTCGTCGGGGTCAAAGCAGCGGGGTGACCAAGCAACGCAGCCATCGGCCGCCACCAGGCCAAGGACGAGGCACACCAAGATCACAAGCTTTCCTTTGTATTTTCGCCAAAATACAATAAGAACATAGATGACTGTATTAAGGCGCTTTGATGACGGGAAACCTGTACTCATCCATTCCCGCGCTGCGGCGGCATTTTTGTGGTCCCAGCGGCAGTGCGCACTTGTTGCGCCACCGTATTTGGTAGTTGGCTGTCCTGCGTACATTCTAAATAAAAAAAAAAAGTACAATGAGCATGAGAAATGGCCACAAAAAGCTTAGAGAACTGCCTTACTTGATGATCACGTCGCGCACACCGGCCGTGTCGGCGAGATTCTTCAACTCCAGGACGGAGCTGCTCTTCAAGCCAAAGCCCATGCCGCCATACCTCGTGTGGAAGCCGTCGCCGACGTATTGGCCAAAGAAGTAGCCCTTTCGAGGTCTTTCTAGTCGCGTATAACCAAGGGGAAGCGCATTGCGTCGCGCGGACGAGTTCTCAGCCTCGGCTGCATCCTCGGCTGAATCGTCGCCAGCCATTACGTCCAGGGTGCTGATGTCCTCCTCGGACGAATCACTTTCTTCCGTCGAGCTGCGATCGTCGGACCAATCGCTGCCTTCCTCTTCCAAGCTGTTGTACTCGGCGTCCTTGTCCTGCACCTCGTCATTGATCAACACGCTTTGCTTGGCTTCATTTTCCAAATCGCCATCTGCACGTCCAAAAATAAATGGGGGGTGGAGGTGAGCCATAGAATCTCGCGAAAAAAAAATGGGTCATTTGTACCTGATTCTGTCAAATCAATGATGTCGTGCAATTCTGCCTTGGCCACTGGCTCGGCACACGGCTTGATAGCGGAATATGGCAACATGCTTTCGTCCAATACGGCTGCACCGCGGATCATCCTGGTCGGTGGCGCTGCATGCAAGACAAAAGGGAAGAAAAAGAGAAAGTGTCAGCACGAACAATCTTGCTCAAAAAAAAAAATACCAGGGCACTCGCACCTTGGTCATCAAAGAAGCTTGGGGTTTCCGGGCCACTCGAGCTGGCCGTCACGTATGATGTTTGCGGTGGCAGCGGCTTCCGACGGAGCGACAATCGCTTGCCCAAAACAATAGGGTTGGACTGCGAGCCGCGGGCTAGTAACAAGAAAAACAGAGAAAATGAGCGTGAGCAAAGTTGTCTTTTGTCATTTTAAGACGCATTTTTCATGTTTTCGGAGCGAGGAGGACGCGTCGCGGGTGCACTTGCCATAGCTGACGCGCTTGTCTTCTGCAGAAACGAGAACAAAAGAAAAATAAATGAGGTCCCTGGTGCGGCTATCTAGAAGAAAAGTCTTACCTTCACGGGGGTTCTTTGGAGTCGTTGAGTGGGACATTTTGAGGGTGCATGAAAAAAAAAAAGAATGTGGAAGGGTCAAGTAAGAAAAAAAAAAAAAAAAGAGAAAAAAAAGGGGGCACATTTTCTGACATGACCTGCCCGCAGCCAGTTTCCAGCCCCGATTCAAATGGCCAATGAGAGAGCAGAGAGGTTCGGTGGACTGCTTTCGCCAATTTTGTATTTGAGAGAGGGGGGTCGCACCCCGACCTTTTGTTTTTCCTTCCCTTTTTCTTTTCTTTTTTTCGTTTCCTAGCAACTATGCATTTCAACCGCATTGTCACTGCCTCCAAGGGCGCTTTGGCCGCTCGCAAGGCCAACGCCGCTTTGTTCGCTCGCCAGGCTGTCAAGCCTCTTGCCGTCAAGGGTAGAGATCAGGCAAAAAAGCAACAACTTCTTGTTTCTTACCCGTGCCCTTGTTTTTTTTTGTTTGACAGGTCGTCAATACGCCACTGACGCCTCGCAAACCGGTCAAATTCGGTAGGGCCATATTCTTTTCATGCCCACACGCGTTTTTTTGTTCACATTTTGCTCAATTTTGCTTAATTTTTCTTTTTTTCTTAATTAGCTCGGTTATCGGTGCCGTCGTCGACGTCCAATTCGAGCAGGAGAACTTGCCCGCTATTCTCAACGCCCTTGAGGTCCAAGACCACGCCGGTGGCCGTCTTGTTCTCGAGGTCTCCCAGCACTTGGGTGAGAACACCGTCCGCACCATTGCCATGGACGGTACCGAAGGTAAATTCCGCCATCCACCCCCATCTTTTACCCATCATTTGCGCGCAATTGGCACCTTGGGTGGCCCACTGTACCCCTGCAATGGGGTGTCAATGACTTGCAAAGGCTCTCAATTGCGCTCAATTGCTCTTTAATCGCCCTCCAATGCGTCTCGATGGCATCCCAAGAGGCCATTGACATCGATGGAGGCGAATTGGGGGCACACGCTCGCTCGTGTTGTTTTAATTTTTTTGCTAAAATCTTTTTTTTGACAGGTCTTGTCCGTGGCCAAAAGGTTGTTGACACTGGTGCCCCCATCACCATCCCCGTCGGCAAGGAGGTTCTCGGCCGCATCATCAACGTCATTGGTGAGCCCATTGACGAGCGTGGCCCCATCAATGCCAAGTCGCACCGCGCTATTCACGCTGAGGCGCCCGAATTCGTCGACCAATCGCCCACCCCCGAGATTCTCGAGACCGGTATCAAGGTCGTCGACTTGTTGGCCCCTTACGCCCGTGGTGGTAAGATTGGTCTCTTTGGTGGTGCCGGTGTCGGCAAGACTGTGTTGATTCAAGAGTTGATCAACAACATTGCCAAGGCCCACGGTGGTTACTCCATCTTCTGTGGTGTCGGTGAGCGCACTCGTGAGGGCAATGACTTGTACCACGAAATGATTGAGACTGGTGTCATCCAATTGGAGGGTGAGTCCAAGTGTGCCCTGGTCTTTGGTCAAATGAACGAGCCCCCTGGTGCCCGTGCCCGTGTCGCCCTTACTGGCTTGACCATTGCCGAGTACTTCCGTGACGACGAAGGCCAAGACGTGCTTCTCTTCATCGACAACATTTTCCGTTTCACGCAAGCCGGTTCCGAGGTGTCTGCCCTTCTCGGCCGTATCCCCTCGGCTGTCGGTTACCAGCCCACCCTCTCCACCGACATGGGTGGCATGCAGGAGCGTATTACCACCACCAAGAACGGCTCCATCACCTCCGTCCAGGCCGTCTACGTGCCCGCTGACGATTTGACCGATCCCGCCCCCGCCACCACCTTTGCTCACTTGGACGCCACCACCGTCTTGTCGCGTTCCATTGCTGAATTGGGTATCTACCCCGCCGTCGATCCCCTCGACTCCAAGTCCCGTATCTTGGACCCCCGTATCGTCGGTGACGAGCATTACCGCGTCGCCACCGAGGTCCAGCAGATCCTCCAAAACTACAAGTCGCTCCAGGACATCATTGCCATTCTCGGTATGGACGAATTGTCCGAGGAGGACAAGCTCGTCGTCGAGCGTGCCCGTAAGATCCAGCGTTTCTTGTCCCAGCCCTTCGCCGTCGCCCAGGTCTTCACTGGTTATGAGGGTCGCCTCGTCAAGCTCCAGGACACCATCCGCTCCTTCCAGGAGATCCTCGATGGCAAGCACGACGCCCTCCCCGAGTCCGCTTTCTACATGCAGGGCGACATCAGCGACGTCATCAAGCGCTCCGAGGAGCTCGCCAAGGAAATGGGTGGCCAATAGACAAATCTTTTTCAACCTTTTTCCCTCTCTCCCACTCTTTTCTCCTCTCCTTTTTTGCTAAATAGATAAGCTTGTAATAGTCAATTATGAATCAAAAACAACCGTGTCGCGTTTTTTTTTTCATTGTCTTTTTTCGTTTTTTTTTTTTTTTACTTTTTTTTTTTGGAGCATTGTTTTCGCAATGCACGGTGGGACATGGGCCATAAAAGGCAAGCGATGGTTGGTGAATGAACCCCGCCCGCATGGCGTGCCTTTTTTTTTTTTTTTTCTTACTTGCCCTCTTCCCTCTTTCCTCTGTTTTGTTTATTTTTGGGACCTCTTCTCCTTTTGCTCTTTTGTTTTTTCGCTTTTTCATTGCATTTTTTTTCATTTTTCAGAATACCCAGCCCTTGCCTCTCGCTTTGTCTCTTTCACCTTTGACCTGATATGAAGAAACTCTTTGGTGCGAAAAAGAAGAAAAAGTCCAGTCGGTCGTCCCTGAGCCTCGAGTCGGACAAGCCGTTCTTTCCAAGCACGCAGCAAGCCGATATGTCGTCTTCTTTGTTGGACGCGGCGAGTATTCAAGCGCCAGTCAAGGCGACGGCCACGACGGCGGCCATTGGCGGCGGCACGGGGATGAAAAGCAGCGGATACAGTGGCAACAAGCGGACGCATCGCCCCACAAGCTCGCCGCCGTCCCTGGTCATGCCCCGGCCGCGCTACGCCGTGCCACCCACGCGGGCCGTGCTAAAGGGCCACGAAAATGACAAGACCCAATTAGAAAGCCGAGAAGATCAAGCGGTGCCGCCATCGCCACCATTGCTTTCTCACCAACAATCGTCCAAATCCACTCCAATTCCAACCGGCCACGTCCCGCCGCCAATGACAACAGCCGCTCCGCCCTCCGCAATGCATGATCCGCCTACCATTCAACGAAAATCCGTCGATGCTGCCATTGGTACAAAAAGAAAATGAAAAAAAAACAGAGAGAAAGACAGGGGGATGGGGCAATGGTCTGAACAAGGGACAACATCCTTTTTTTTTGTTTCTTTTCGTACCCTTTGTTTTCTTTTTGTTTCCTTACATTTTTTTTTTTTTATGTTTTATGTTTTCGGCGATTGTAGAGATGGTGCACAAGAAATTCGAGTCCATGGCGTCCATCTCGGGCAGCGACGATTCCAATCGCATGTACGACACGGCGCTCGAATCACCGCCAGGATCGTCAATGACGTTTGACAGCAGCGTTGTCATGACAAAGCCAGTTCAGCCGTCGTTTTTAAAGGAAATGCGCGTGCCTCAGCCCCAGCATGCATCGCAGCCTCCATCTCAAGCGCAATTGCATTCTATATCGTCGTCATCGGCTTCTTCTGCTGCCATCGCGTCGTTTCCGCCCTTGCAGGCGGATTCGCACGCGCAGATTGCAAGCCAGCAGGCAACCAATCGCGCACCAGCGATTCATCCAACGTCTGATTCGTCCGAGACCGTGACGCCCGCGGGATCTATGGCCAATTTGTACAATGGAGCCACGTCCGAGGAGCAGCAGCAAGCCATTGAGTTTTTGCGGATGGAAGTACAGCATGTTTTGGAGCAGACGGCCCTGGAACGCAAAAAATTCCAACAAAAGGAGCAAGAGCACAAAGAACGCACGCGCCGCATGCAAGAAGAGATCAATCGCACCAACGACAAGGTCATGTTTCTCACGTCCAAGCACCAGACCTTTTTGCAAGAGCCGGACGACCCAATTGGCGCCATTGACCCCGAAAGCGAGCCTGCCAGCCGCCGCGCATCCGCTCGGCCGCGATCCAACAGCCAGCCTTCCTCGCACCATCTTTCACGCTCGTCGTCAAAGCATTCACAGCATCATCCACCATCGTCGTCCTCGTCCTCGTCGCAAAATCAACAAAATCAGCAAAATCAGCAAAACCAACAACAGCCTCCTTTTGGTGCACACGGCTATGACCGCCCGTCGCCATCCATGGATGACATGGACCCCATGGTCGCACATGCGCCGCCCCAGGGCCCATTGTCGCGCCAGAGTAGTGGACGTCGGTCGCGCGCATCTTTGGCATCGGCACAATCGCAGCAACAGGCCATCCGTCCGCCACCGCATTTACATCCCCACCACCCAATGCACCAACAGGCGCAATCAGCTGCTTTTCGATCCGAGCGAGCGCGTCCCACGCGTCGAATTCGCTCAAAATCAACAGAACCCCCGCTCCGCCCCGTTGCACAGCACCCTGACCCCGCTGTCGCCTTCCACAGGCCAATGTCACGGCCTCGGTCCAACAGGTGCTCTAAAAAAAAATGAAGAAAACGTGCACTGAAAGTTGCTAACATGCTTTTTTTTCTCGTTTTTTTTTTTTTTTTTTTTTTTTTTTTTTTTTTTTTTTTTTTTTTTTTTTTTTTTTTTTTTTTTTTTTTTTTTTTTTTTTTTTTTTTTTTTTTTTTTTTTCTATTTTCTTTAGTAGTGGCGGTCCCACTTTCCCTGGCCCTTCACCGATGCGCAGCCATTCCGTGGAGGAGTTTGATTATTTTTATGCGGCGCCGCCACCGGACGCGTCGTATTACGCGCCAGAATTTGAGGGATCGCCGTACGACGATGGCGAGGATGAAGATGACGACGATGATGATGCGGAACAATCAATGGACGACGACACGGTGGATGGTTATGATCCGGACTACATGGAAATGATGTATTTCCCGCACTTTTCGCCGCCCATGCCCCCTGGTGCTCGCCGACATCGCCAATTCTCGCCTTCTTCCATGCATTTTGATAGCTTTCCTCCGCGACGCATGTCTAGGCAGCCGCCGACGCCTGGCGCGCGCGGCCCACCCATGCCACCCATGGCTATGTCCCATCACCACCCTCACGGCTTTCCAATGATGCCGCCGTACATGTCCCCTCACTACTTCCAAGCCGCCGCCGCTGCTGCTGCTGCTGGGACACCGTCATCGTATCACCCAGGACGCGCACGCGCACCATCTCGCCTTGATATGGTGCCGCAGCCGCCGATACCACCCTTTTACGACACAAACATGCCATTTTACCCGCCAATGCACCCGCGATCGCGTCATGGATCGCGTCGGCCGTCGGCCGTGAGCACACCCATGGACGACGATTATGCGCCGCGCTACCCTCAGCGTATTCCGCCTTACGCACGCATGGAGGATGTACCTCCGCCATCTAATCGGCGCTGGCATCCACGCATGAGCCCGGATGAATATTAGCATGTGCGGGAAAAATGTAATAAAAATGATGGGACAATCTCTCTGCGCCACCCAATTTTGGTACGTCCAAGCCCTCGCCAATCTAATTGCGCGCAGTCAGTGCCGATCATGTGCGCAATTGGTGCCTCAATGGATCAACAGTGGATTATTTTCTTTTCTTCGTTCTTTTTTTTTCTTTTTTGGTGTCTTTCTTTTTGTTGATCTTCCTAAATTTCCATGAATCTCACGACATTACCTGAGGAGCTGCTTCGGCTCATCTTTCAAAATGTAAATCGCGTTGATTTGAGACAGGTCCGCCTTGTCCACAGCAGATTAGGCGATGCCGCGTGCACGTGGCTGTTCCACACGCTCCGTGTGTCTGTGGACGCGAACCAATTGTGGCCATTCCGCCTGAAAAACAGCGATCCAGCCATTGTTTTGCAAAGACCATTGGCCGCTACATCCCGAAAAGCGCACAATCTCGTACAGGGTGTCATTGTCACCAATGATGTCAATGATATCGCTCGTCTTCATTGTCTAGCCGAGCTGCCTCAGATGTTCCCTAGAATATCGGGCGTTCAGCTTGCCAGCACGGGCACGGACAACGGTCTTTATCCTCTCAAATCATGGGTCACCTTTATTAACCATTGTGCCCCTCTCGATTTTCTCCGCTGTTTGGCGCTAAACTTTGGGCAATTGCACAATATTGTACCCAGCATGGGCACATTGACGAAACTGGACGTGGCTCACTGCATTATCCACTTCAACGATCTATCTCGCGTGGCAACTTATTGCCCACGTTTAACGGATCTTGCTTGTAGTATCGCCGCCTCTCGAAATGAAGCTGCTGTTCGGCGATTCCAGCGCAAGCAAGAGAGCAATGCAGAGCAATTGACGCCACCACCAATGGATGACGCGCTCGACATAAGGATGGAGCTCGCCCGCATGCTGCGCAACGACGATAACGAACATAATACCATTCTTTCTGCTGAATTCACGCATCTGACACGCTGCAGCCTTCGCGTCTATCTCGATCCAATCCAGAGCTACTTTCTCTATTTGCTGCTTGCATGGAAAATGCCCAATGTCCAGCGACTCGAGTATGATCCCGTCTTTCAAAGACTTCCAGTCTCCGTTTTGCACTATCAAAATTCGGATTCTTGGAATTTTATGCTAAACATTCAAAAGCACCATGCATTGCGCGCGTCAGGCCCGCCCAATCTCACGTCATTGACGCTGAAGGGAACCATGATCAAATACATCCCAGGCCAATTTCTATGGGGCTTGCCCGCAGCGTGCACAGGCCTGCGACGCTTGACATTGAGCGGCTTGCCAATGACAGAAACGTTTGGAGTGCCACATTTCAGAAGTTGCGCTTTGTCGCAACCCATGCAGATGCAATTGTGCGCCATTCAGGGCTGGGCTGACAGTCGCGACGATGTTTACATTTCTTGGCTCATTTTGCCACGTCACTCTCTTGATTCGTGCAAGTTAATTCTGCCGACATGCGAAATGGGGCTTGCAAAGCAATCCGTGGACAGCATGCTGCAAGGCTACAAAGCCGTCCTTTTGGTCGAATCAAACGAAAACCGTCGTACGCCTTGCACCCTCTATAGCTATGGCGACACCACCGCTCGTAACGATTCTGGCACGCGGCAAATGAAGGTCCAGGTCCAAAAACGCGTCTGTTATGGGCCCGCTCATGATCTTCTTCCCGTGTTCAACGAGGTCAAGCTAAAACTTGGCCAGACACGCGAAGAGTTAAGGCGGCGGCATCCAATTTCTCACAATCCAAAGCAAAAGATGCTCATTATGGTGGTTGTGTGCGACAATATTAACCACCTAAAGGTCCGTTTTCAATTGCCATCATCTTAATTTTCCTCATTATTAAATAAAACATTAAAAATGAGTAAATTGCGCGGAAAAATCCCTTTTCTGCCATTATTTTGGTACATTTGGCCTACATCGGATTTTGAGGGCTGCTTGGGTGTACATGGCCTGGAATCATTTGCAAGGTAAATTTCAAGGACTGCTTAATAGTGAAAAAAGGACCAAATCGCGCTTTGTAAAACATAGAATTCTGTGAATGGCATTTAAGCGGGGGCAATTTTGAAACTTGCAGTATCGAGGTATGGTTGTGTGCGGCAGCATCCGTGCCGATGGATCCACTTGCTTTTGTCTCTTAAGCGTGTCTGGTCGGCGAGTAGTCGCTCAATTTCTCGATTTTCAAGAAATTTCGCTTGTTCGCATCAGTTCGTGATTGAATCAGTTTGAAACTTGGTCAACCGCACCGAACCAATGCGCTCTTTATCTTCGTTGCTTGCACCAAAGAGCTCAGAAACAATAATAGTGCTTTTTTTAATTAATAAGAAATACAAATAAGTTTTGACTATTTGTACTTTATGGGTGCTAGTACAACTCAATCTTTTGCAAAGCAGGTTTACGGCGTCCCGAATGGTCATTTTAACCATTGTAAGCATTGCTCACTTGTGCCTTAGCCGTGACCAGAGACAGATGCCTGACAACAGGTATGGAAAACTAAAATTGCATTTTGCACAGCTTTTATATTAGACATTTGTTGCAGATTCAAATGCAGCGGACAATCCACGCCATTTGCTTTACATTTGCTGCTTACTGCGCACCGGTGCAACCGTGCGATGATTTGAAAATGATAAATTGCTCGTAAAAGACCTTTTTCTGCCATTGCTTTTTGTACACTTGGTCTACACTGGCATTTGAGGGCTGCTTTGGTGCACACGGTCCGGGACCATCTGCAGGGTTGATTTTACGGGCTGTTCAATAGTAAAATATCGACCAAATCGCGCTTTGTAAAATATAGAATTCTGTGAATGGCATTTAAGTGGGGGCAATTTTGAAACTCGCAATATGAAGGCATGGCTGTGTGCGGCAGCATCAGCGCTAATGGAGCCACTTGTTTTTGTCTCCAGAGATCGTCTGATCGGCGAGAAATCACGAAATTGAGCGATTTCCAAGAAATATTGCTCCACCTCGGCATCCCGTGATTTAATCGGCTTAAAACTTGGTCAACGTCACGGGGTCAACCTGCTCCGACTTTGTTGCTTCCACCAAAGCGCTCGGAAATGGCACGAAGTGTTTTTTTTAAAGAAATACAAATTAATTTTGGCTATTTGCATTTTGTGGGCGTTTGTACGTCTCAATCCTTTGCAAAACAAGTTCATGGCATTGCACGCGTTACGGGCTACAAATATGCTGCTTGGAGCATAGTCTTACAGTGCCGTCCAAAATAATTACATCAATAGTAAGGTTTGATCATCTCAATTTTGCATGCTTTGTGTGCTTCCCATGATCTAAATCCTTTCGAACCTGGATTAGAACAAAGAGCGCACTTTTAAGTACATTTTTTAATCTTTCAGTGAGGTACTAAAATGTTTGGAACAATGCTTTAATATGCAACAAAAGGTTCAAATTACACGTTCTTTTATTTAAAAATATTGATATACGTATGTCAGCACATCAATTAAAGATATAACATGTTCATGAAAATGCACTCTTTGTTTTAATCCAGGTTTGAAAAGATTTGGATCATGGCAAGTCCACAAAATATGCAAAATTGAGATGTTCAAGATGTACTTTTGATGTAACTTTTTCCAGGGCACTGAAGCACTTTGCTTCAAGCAGCATATTTGTAGCCTGCAACGCGTGAAATACCGTGAACTTGTTTTGCAAAGGATTGAGTCGTACAAACGCCCACAAAATGCAAATAGCCAACATTAATTTGTATTTTTTTAAAATTACACGGTGTATTGTGTTTGAGCGCTTTATTGCAAGCAACAAAGATAAGGAGCAAATTCCGTTGGTGCAGTTAACCAAGTTTCAAACTGATTGAATTAAGGAATGTCAAGAACAAGTGAAAATTCTTGTAAATAGCGAAATTTCGCGATTGCTCACCAATCGGACACGCTCAAGAGACAAAAACAGGTGACTCCATTGGCGCTGATGCTGCCACACACAGCCATGCCTCGACATCGCAAATTTCAAATTGCCCCCACTTAAATGCCATTCACAAAATTCTATATTTTACAAAGCGCGATTTGGTCGATATTTTACTATTGAACAGCCCGTAAAATCAACCCTGCAGATGGTCCCGGACCGTGTGCACCAAAGCAGCCCTCAAATGCCAGTGTAGACCAAGTGTACAAAAAGCAATGGCAGAAAAAGGTCTTTTACGAGCAATTTATCATTTTCAAATCATCGCACAGTTGCACCGGTGCGCAGTAAGCAGCAAATGTAAAGCAAATGGCGTGAATTGCTCGCTGTATTTGAATCTGGAACGAATGTCTAATAAAAGGCTGTGCAAAATACAATTTTAATTTTTTCATGCCTGTTGTCAGGCATTTGTCTCTGGTCACGGCTATAGTACAAGTGAGCAATGCTTACAATGGCGCAAATGACCATTCAAATCACGCACGTCTCAGGCACAATTTGCCAATGGGGGCGGGGGCTCCGCGACTGTAAGGTGATCATCCTGTTTTGGGAACTTTTGTGTAATGTGTCACCCACGATCCGGGTACCTCCAGGGCCAATGTTTAACAGGTGCGTGCGCTCCAAGAAGTTCACAACGTGCATAAATAGACGGGGGTGCTTGCGCTTTTTTTTTTTTGTTTTCTTGTTTTTTTATCATTTTACTGAAAAAAAAAATGTATGCTAAGCTATAAGCACGCCATGATTCAAGAATCAGTGTGGATTTAACGCTTGCGCTGTATCTGACACGTCTTGTTTTTTAGGGGTTTGTCTGATTTCTTTGGCCAACAGCACGAGGAGGTGACCAATGCCAGCCACGAGCACAAGGGCTCGCTGACGCACGAGGCCATTGCCGGTGCCGCGGCTTATGAGGCGCTCAAGGCCTACAACGAGCACCTCGAGCGCGAGGGCAAGCCTGTCAGCCACGCCAAGGCTAAGGAGATCTTGGCTGGTTTTGCCGGTGCTGCTCTCGATAAGCTGTAATGCGTTCAATTGGCATGAAAACGCGTCCTAACTGGCTCGTTTTTTTTCTCTTTTTAGCGTCGAGACCAAGGGCTTGGACTTCATTGACAAGCAAAAGGCCAAGCGCCACGCCGAGGAGCAGCTTGAGCTCCATTATGACCAAGAATATCAATAAGTTTTTGGCGCGATTGAGCGCCCGTTGGCAATCACTCGAAATAAAATAGCATGGGATTCCACCTGCACATACCACCGTATGCCGCGCCGAGGAAATTAGTTTGTAGATAGCCGTGAGAGTGAGATGAAGCAATCCCGGTGATGGCGAAAGAGAAAGAGCTCATTGTGTGATGTCTAAAAAAAGAAAAATAATGGCGCCATGGCTAAAAAAAAAAAAAAAAGGCGCGAATGACTAGGTGCATTGGCTGGATGACGAGATTTTAACGCGGCAAAACCGCGTCGCCGCGGCCAACGCGTGGAGTTTCAAATTAGCATTTTAAGCCGTTTCACACGAGCCAGTGCCACCACCTTCCTTTGCCAGGCCACGCATTTTCACAGGATCGTTGCAAATTGCTTTGTTATGCCTTGTTTTGGTTACTGAGTTGAATGTTGTAAGGATCTTGACACCAATATTCTGCAAAACCTGTACTTTGTAAGAGCAAAAGAGCCCGGATGGTCCGCTTTGCCGAGTTTTGCTAGTTTCTTGATGCTTTGCAACTCGCTTGCTTATCGCGGGTCTCTCGTCGTGAATCGACAAGCTGGAAAGCACCGCTAAAAAAGGCAAAATGGTCGGTGATCGCCGTGATTTGCATGGTGTAACCGTAAAAAAGGGTATCTCATGACAGAAAAAAGCTTTCGAGACGTCTATTCATCTCTTTTCTTTCATTTACGATCCTCCTCATGGAAAAGGTAGGCTTCTATCTTATCATCATCAATGGCATCGTCTCACAAAATGGGATTTAAAGCAAGAAACAGTGCAAACGATCCTCATCACGTCTCATTATGGATGGGATCAATCGGACAAGCACGTCATGTATGGTATTGAGTCTCAAGATGTACCAGGACAATGAGTAAAAAGTCAAGTTCATACATGCTTTTTGTTTTTTTTTCCAGTTTGTACATCCCTTTGCCCCAGGCCAAGACGCTCAGTACCGATCAGTGTGTGATGACATTAGCGCCAAGGAGTATTGAGCTGCTGATTGTAACGATAGAACATTTGAAAAAAAGGAGACGGGGTTAATCTTTGTTCCATGCATTTTTTTGCCACACAGAAGGATCATGGCGGCTACAATTACAAATTCAAGCTGACAAAACTATTTGCAGACTTGGATCCCGGTGCGCACAAGATCAAAGTAAGCCACAAGTAGCAAAAAACTAGTACAAAAGCAGGCCAAGGGCTCATTTTTTCCAATTGCAGTTGAAAACGAGCAAAGTTGTCGTGTACCTAAACAAAAAGGTGGTTGGCAAGCACTGGAACGACGTCAAAATGAAGCGCATCAGCGACGTCATGTATCAATTGCAGCGCAGCGACGATGCTTTGCAGAGTATGATAAGAGCATCGAAAAAAAAAAGAAATAGAGAGAGCGAAAGATGAAGAAACACGCTTCCAAATGCATTGAATTCCTAATTTTTTTTCAATGATCCCCGCGCTCATCAAGCAGACAAATTCGGCATAGTGCCAACGGATATGGATGACCGGTTGCTCAACGGATACGGACACCAGGCATTGAAGGAGGCCATCAAAGACGCTTTTCAGCACGAGACCCCGTTGGTACGCAAAGCAATTGACGAGAAACTCGCCAAACAAAACAATGCTTACAAGAACAACCAGGATCCGTTTTATTTGCCGGGTCTGTCCTCGTCTACAATCAAGTCCAGCACAGAAATCTCGGTCATTCCGCCGCCATCGGACGCACATCATCACAAACATCATTATGAAGACGACGACGACGACGACGAGGCGTGTCATGATCATTAAACGTGCCGATCCACAAGTTGGCTCATAAAAAATAGGGGCAGTGTCGGGATGCAAAAACGCGAAAAAAAACACGCTCCGCGCTCCCTGTTTTGCATTTTCTCATGGACAATGCGGTCAGGGCAAGGTCTGGGGGGTGGATGGAGGCCTAATCCGGATTTATGTGCGTGTGGAATTGTGTAATGCCATGGAATTGGGTGCGCGCGTCGGCGAGAAACCAAGAAAATAGGCAAGCTTGTCAAAGAAACAAGGAGCAGGGCGGGATTGTCGAGTTGTGATGGTGTTCCATCGTGACACAAAGGGTGCCCCATGTCAAACTTTAATGCGCCAATTGAGAACAATCATGGAAAACAATCTCTGGGCGCATCAAGCATGCACGTCTCATGCACGATCAACTGTTCATTTGCACACACGACGGGTTCTAAATACACACAAAAGCGAGAAAAATAAATAAAAAGGGGAAAGTGGGAGAGAGGGGGAAGAAGAGGCACAGAAAAGAGGAGCAAGGAAAGAAAAGAATGAGCAGGCGCGTCGACTCCTTTATTTTTTTGATGCTTTTTCGCACCGTCTATAATGTACACAATGCATAGTTGTTCTCAGATCACGTCAACTGAGATGCTAGTGGGGACGCCATACCATAACAATAGGGAGAGAAGTGTCAATGGGATGAGGAGATCCTCTGAGCAATCCAAAAAGGAAGCAATGGCAATGGCAGTCGTCAAAAGAGCAAAGCAATCCGAGAGATCTGTGATTGTCGAGAATGGGCCAGATGGAAATGAGCCTGGGAGCATGAGAGACGTATCCTGCTGCACCGCGTCTTTCCATAATGAGCTGAGGTCCGGGCCGCTGAAAGAGCTGCGCGAGGTCATGAGAGTTGAAGCCGAGTAAATAGAAGATGTTGGCCTTTTTGGCTTTTTGGGCGTGCCCGAGAGGTGGTCCTGAGGCGTCCAATGGCGTTCAACAGTATCGTTTGTGTCTTGCAAGTCGGGCAAGAGAGACAATGGGCCTGCCGCACCATTGACGAGCTGTAAAAAAATAAAATAAAAAAAGAACAAAAAAAAGGCACGTTAGCAATGCAATGCGCGGCTCTTTTTTCTTATTTGACAGTGCCCAATGCCAGCAAGCAAGCCGGCCGTCAAGCCCAGCGGGCAACCGCGCTTTTTTTTTTTTTTTCTTTCGTGGCTCGTACCTCCTGCAGCTCATCCAAGCGATCGTCCATGGCATTGAGCTCTTTTTCAAGTGACGACACGAGATGATCTTTATGCTGCAATTCGTTTTTGAGCGTTAGGATATCATGCGACTGCTCATCCAGCAAATCATGCGCGGCTTGGAGGTCCATTTCAAGCTGCTGGACCCTTTGCTCGTTGGGCGACGCCAAAAGTCGATAATTCTCACACATGGCTTGCTGAAGCTGTGTCACCGATGGCTCGTTTGTGTCGCGTGTTTCCCATTCGTCGTCACCATTGCCCTGAGCCTTTTTTTTTTTAAAAAAAAAACAATTGACAAGCACATCGGGAGATGCACGTGCCACAAAAGACACGACGAAAAAAAAAATAACAAATCATTAGCAACTCGAGGCAAAGTTCAGCAAGGGAGAGAAGGGATGTAACAAACAAAAAGGAAATGAAAATAAAGGGGGAAATCGGGGGCAAACAGTAATATTTGGCGTGGGGGAGAAGTAATCCACGTACCTGGAGCTGCAACACATGGATGATTTTGACGAGGAATTGATATTCAGGGCCCATCCATTGGCTGTTGGCAAGGACGCGCTGTTTCCACTGTTGAAATTGGAGCCGTGTGTCATCGAGGTCTTGTTGTAAAAGCCGTGCAGCGCGCTGCCATCGCACATTGGCCTCTGTGAGGGCCTCAATGCGACGATCCAGCGGCTCTAGGTGCTCGGCGACACGTCGTTCCGATGCCACTTTTAGAAGACGATTGGCACGCTGCAGCTTTGCATTTTCGAGTGTCAATTGTTCGATGTTGATGGATTTCCATTGCACTTCCCATGGAAGTGTCGTCCCAGGAGGTAATGGCTGCGATGCGCGCCTTTTAATGCTGTTTGATCGCTCGTGATGTGTGGGCTACTCCCAAAAAAAAAAAAAAAAAAGAAGCTGTTAACGATCAAGCATCGCCATTGCCCGCGAAAATTTAAAAAATTGGCGGCATTCTTTCTTTTTTTTCTTTTTTTACGAGGCCATTTGACTTACCAATGGTGACATGGGTGGCGAATAAGGCGTGTAGGTTGCCCATTCTGCCGTGTCTTGTGGCAATGGAGGTGGCGAGGGAGACGGAGATGGTGTCAATTGCATCGTATTGATGTGGAGCGGGAAATAATTGATTTGCGGCTTTGTCGATGGCGACGTGGGGGAAGGCGGCAAACATGCCAATGTCGATTGATAAGGTTTCATGCTAGACATCCCAAAAAAAAAAAGAGAGAGAGAGAGAGAGAGAGGAAAAAGAAAAAAAGAGAATGTTTAGCCCCTACTTTTTAAAAAGGGGATTGTGCTGCGTGAAGCGTAGGCTTTTCTTTTTTTTTTTTTTTTTTTTTTTTGTCCAATGAGCCAATCATGCGCCTGGCGCCAGCCAAGATTCATGCAGGTTTATGCCGAGTGCTTGTGTCACCTTGGTGTGTGCTGCACCAGCTTCCCAAGTGACGACACCGTGCAATCAGCATCAGCAACCAATTGGCTAAAAAGAAACCAATTTGGGTGTCCATGCCTTGCATTGACATCACAACCACCCCAATGCTCACCATCTAAGGAGTTTATACGATGGCTAAAGGCATCCCGTCTGATAAAAAAAAAACCAAAAAAAAAATAAAAAGTGCCAAAAAATGGGCGTTCGTTCCTTTTGTCAAAGGAGATCTGTTCTCAGTCGTAGATTTTCTAGCGGCAAAAGCTGCATAAGGTCACAAGGGGCAAGGCACGGCAGGCGGGCGCGGGCGCAGAAAAAAAACCATTGACATACGAATGCATCTTTTTTTTCCGCGTCAGAGTCAATGTTTCATGTTTCGATACGCCCAAATTGACATGCCAGGGGGCTGAAGGGCACGATCAAGTGCTTCATCGCCACGTCTCCTATTCATTCAGGTGCCTCATGGCGCATTTTTTTGAAATAAAGGGCAACAGACGTGCATCAACGCCCCCAATGCCACTTTGGGCGGACGCGTCGCATTTTCAGGCGCCGCCGGGATGTATCCAGCGCCCTCCTTTTGCGCTGTGCTTATTTATTGACGAGCAAAGTGCAAAGGAGCCTCCACAGAGGGGTTTGAACGGCTCAAAAAAGTCACTTATGCTCCTGTACCGTGCCTTGGCGCGCGCTCATGGGGCATTGGCATGCATTTGAGTTCCGCCTCTTTCCAAAAATGAAGAAAGCACCAGCATCAAAAAAAAAAAAAATAAAATAAAATAAAAAAAAATAAAAAACAGGATTTCCGCTAAAAAAAAGGCGACCAGGGTAACAAGACAAAGTGAGAAACAGCCTCCTTAACCCCAATGCCGATGATGGGCGGATTTCTCGCGCCTGCAACAGATTGCTCTTGGCATCCAGAGACCCGGGAAGCGCAATCGAGAACGAAAAAAGACCCTTTTTTTTGTGTAAAAAGCAAAACCCTATCAAAATTGACAAGATTGAGAAGCGTAAACGTGTCATTCACCTCATTTTCAGGGACAACATGATCCCCATACTCATTTTTTTAGTTGCCTTGCAGGGCAATTATCGTGCACAAGCATATCAGTGACACGCAAATGTTAGCCCTTATTCTGCTCTTTGGCCTCTAAACCCACGTCGGCAGTCAAATGACGACAACTTGAGGGCGTAGCACCTTATTGGTAAGCAACAAAATTCATGCGAGATTGTGTGAGTGCGTGACTGACGCCAATGCAGCTTGATGTTTCACAAAAAATGACTTTATTTTTATTTTTTTTGAAAAGAAACTAAGGAGACAAAAGATAAATGACATTACGACAAGTCTTTGGCTTGATACTTGATGATGTTGGTGATCTCACGATGGCTCTTGAGCCATTGCTTGAAGGTATCACTGGTGGGGCCGGCGACAGATGCAGAAACAAGGCCGGCGGCATCTGTCACAGACAACTGGTCCGTGTTTTGCTGCTGCTGATGGTCCAATGCGCGCTCCAGCAGGTAATTGGCAAAGACAATCAGGTAGAAATAGCGAGCAAGGTAATTGGTGGCGCCATGGAGCGCAATTTGCCACTTTGTGGAGCCCGGTTCAGCGGCATCCAGGCGCAATTTGAGATCGTAAATGGCCTTTCTCAGATTTTGCATATGGTCACACATGTTGATGGCGCGGTCTGTCAGCCGCTTGGCTGATTTTCCATAACTCAGCACCGACACAAGTTGCAGAATCATGCGATACTCGCCATTCTGGAGGCGCACAACCTCTTCATTTTCGCTTTTTTGCGCTGCATCCGTCCATGGCTCGCTCTCAACAGAATTCAGCTGCTCCACGTCCAATTGCGCTGTCATCTGCAGCAGACAGGAGGTGACCTGACCTGTCGTCGTCCGACCCCGACTAGAGAAAAAAAAAAGATGTTTCAGACGCGACTCCTTTTTTTTTTTTTTTTGTCGTTTCATACCCCATTTGACAATTAAAAATGACATCGGTGTCTTGATCCACAGACTGGTGACGCGCAATGAATTGATCAAAGACGTCAGGGATGGGCGCTTGCTCATCCGTGCTAAAATTAAAGAAAAAAAGATGAGAATCGCGTCGTCAGAACATTTAAAGCTTCTTACATTGGAATTCGCGAGTAAGACACGCGATAGCCCTCATCAATGATCGACTGGAATGCTTGATCAGGTGTTTCAATGCATTCGGGTGAGATGGTCTCCCAAGTCGGCTGCAAAAATGACAAAAAAAAAAAAACGGCGTAAGACGCGTCACGTTCTGTCTCGTCTCCTTTTTTTTCTTGCTTACCACTAATGTGAATCCTCCCTTTTCGGTAGTCTCCTCGTCGTGGATAAGGAGTCGGCCATGGTACAGCTTGAGCTCCTGCAATGCCTCTTGCTGCATAATGCGTTCCATGTGTTCGACGCGATCGGTGGTAATTCCCGTTGTTTCGAGGTTTCTGAGAGGATTGTGGTGGAGACGAAGGACGTAGGGGCGCTTGTTGATGTACAAAACGGGCTCTTCGCGCAAACACGTCCAAAGAACGCGTCGCGACCCGCCTGGTGCGGCATCCATGGCCTTTAACACCTCTTTTATCGCATCCTTGTTGGGCATGGCACACCCACAGATGAATGGGGCATTCGGCACGCGCAATCCGGTGGTCACACCAGCGGCTTCGTCGTCGCTACCGTTTTCGGCCCATTGTTGCTGCAAAAGAGCCATGTCCACCGCCAATCCGCCTGCTGTTGCCGCCTGAGACGAGTGAATTGCCGCCTTTCGCACATCATCGACACCGATGCGGCGGAAATTGTATGCCCCTGGAATCTTTTCACGCAGCGATTGCTTTTGGCATCCGGGGAACACATCGTGCTTGAGAATGGTTTGCTTCGCAAGCACCTGGCCATGACGTGCTTGAAGCACCTGCAAGACCTCGCTTGTCAATGCAAGCCCATCGCCTTCCTTGCCACCCTCATACAGTGCCAACGCTTGCTCGTCCTTTTCCACGGGAACAATGGCGTCCAATGTGTCGGATGTCTGCAGATCCTTGAGAATCGTCGCCAATTCCAAATGCTGCTTCATCCATTGCCGGAAGGAGATGGTTTCGTGCAGCAGATCTGGCGACGTCGTGTCCAAATACACTTGGAACGCAATCAAAGTGTAGTAGCGCTCGAGGGCAACAATGCCGCGCTTGATCTTGCGTCGACGTGACAATTCATCCGTCTCATTCTCAGCTTGCACGCGAATTTGCTCAATCACATCGCGCAAGTTGATTGTCAGACCACATTGATCCAACACGTCGTCAACAACACGCTTGTTCTCGAGACCCCGCTTGATCACGCGCAAAAGACTATTGATAATCTGGTAATTGAGGCGATTGGGCTGCGATACCATACCCCATGCTTCCTCAGCGTCTTTTTCTTGGTTGTCAAGCGATTCGAGTTGCTTCTGCTGCTGCTGAATCCATCGCGTCAGCAGTGTTGCCACCACTGTGCCTTTTTAAAGACAAAAAAAAGATGGTCAGGCCGGATTTTGTTTTTTTTCAATTTTTTCCCATTTTTTTTCTTACCCGTGGTGGAGCGACCGACGCCAATTTGGCAATTCATGACAAGCGCCGTCTTTCCGAGATGGACATTGGCAATCAAAGCGCGTAATTCATCCAAATCTTCGTATTCCGGTACTTTTTCCGCAGTCATTGGGATTCGGTGATAGCTCATGAGCGCGTGCGCGTCGTCATTGTCCAATTCCAGCTCGTGGGCCACCTCGAGGGCGACCGCCTCCATAACTTCACGCACCGTCATCACATCTTGCGCCGCCATTTCTTCCCATTGAGCAAACACCTGGCCGTCTTGGTTCTCACCGTGCAGCAAGATGCGGCCGCCATAGGTACTCAATTCCTGCAGGATGTCGTGCTTCAATCGCTTCTCCAATTGCTCAAGACGCGAGCCAGTGATGCCCTTGTATGCGCGAATGTTGCGCAGGCTATAGTAGCGGTCGCGCAGCACGTACGGGATGCCATTGAGGTAGATGATGGGCTCCTCGCGCAAATTGATCCACAGGATGCGCTCGTTACGCGGCTGGCTCGTGAGCAATTGGCGTAAAACTTGGCGTAGGCCATACACCGTGGGCTGCGCAATGCCATAGATGCGCGTGTGATCAATTCGCCTGAAATTCGACGCGCCCTCCACAAAGAAAGCGTGGTGCTTCTGTGGCTGGTTGCAGTTGAGCATCTCCAGGTGGCGTGGCGGCGTGTTGGCATGAATCACTGTGTAACATGGGTGATTGTCGCTGTTCAAATAATGGTAATACCAAAAATCGACCTTGAGCAGTGTTTGCGCCGTGAACACGTCGCCGCGACGCGACTGTGACGATAAAAAATAGAGGATAAGCGTCATTTTTTTTTGTGGTTTTCGCTTTTTTTTTTTACCTGAACAATCAAGCTTTCCATTTCATTCATGACCATGCCATCAAGGTCACGCGCGCCAACCATGTCAAACATGCCGTAGCCGCCGCGGTAGCGGGAATGAGCCACAGAGGAGCGCGCCGACAAGGGAAGTTTGGTGCCAATGGACTCCAATTCGCGAATTGGACGGAAATAATAGAGTCGTGGGCCTTTGCGGCGCATATTCTCGAGCATGGCCCACACCTCAGTACGTGTCTTGATCCACGAACTGAAACGCGTGTCAAAACGCGTGTCCTCGCTCTGATTGACATAAGCCGTGAAGCAAATGAGGAAGAAATAGCGCTGCAGCGACTTTGACGCGCGCTCCAGGTACAATTGGTGTCTGTACGACTTGCTGTTTTGCTGGCAGCTATACCGGATGCGATTCGTCAGGATCATCTCGCGCAAATGGACCACAGCATCCGCTAAAAAAAATAAAGTGAGAAATGACAAAAAAGCGCAAAAAAGCGAGTGAGAACGACCATGATTTGCATGAAAAGAGCCATCTTACAGCGATCCATCATCTGGTCCAGCAGCCGCTTGTGGAAATCGCCATTTTCGAGCACCGATGTCAGCGACACCACCGAATGATAATTTCCAATGATCGCTTCCTTGAGACTGTCAAGGTTGTTGCCTCGTTCCAAGGCCCACTCAATGGCCGAGTGCATCGACATTTTTGATTCCAATGCTGCGCAAGATAAAACAAAAAGGCAAAAGCAGCGGGTCAGGTGACCGTTTGCAAAACGCGTCACGCGACGCGCTCCATTTTCCCCTTTTTCGTCATTATTACCTTGTTCAAGGACATAGACCAATCGCAAAAGGGTCTCCTGCTCGCGCGCTGATCCGAGGGGGAGCATTGGGTCGGGGTCCGCCTGGTGCGCATACTCGTAGCCTTGGATGGTGAATGGATCGGGGTGGCCGCGCTCCAAAAGCTGTGTGCGACGAATTGTCTGCGCAATGATGATTCCCACGGTGGCTATATAGGCATAAAAAGAGACAATCGTGAGTAAAACAAAGCCATTGGGTTCTCTGGGGCAGACGTACTGCGCACATTGCCCATGCCACAATTGAAAATAAGGGGCTCTGTGGGGGACAAATCACGGATCACGCGCACGTATTCATCGAAATAGTTGTCCTCGGGTCCTTGATCAGGAGAGATAGGCAGGCGGAAGTATTTGAGCGGGTGCCCGGCTTGTTGAAACGATTGAAACACTATATAAAACAACAAAGAAAATGAACAAACCTGCCAATTTCTTGCCTTTTTTTCATTACTGTACCTTCGCGCGGTGTTTGGACTTGATCCGCTTGCAAATAGCAAGGCACGATCGTGCCATCGGCCAATTCCTGGTGCACGAGCAAGAGACCGCCCATGGCATCTGCTTCTTTGATGACATCGGCTTTGAGTCGCTCCTCCAGGCGCTCGAGACGCGCCGACGTGATGCCCCAGAACATGTTGATGTTTTGCAATGGATCTGCATACTCGCGCAAGACAAAAGGACAGCCATTGAGATACACTAAAAAAGACGAAAACGAGGGTCAGAGTGCGCGTTTTGACTCTTTTTTTTTTTTTTTTTGTTTTTGTGATTACCAAGAGGCTCTTCGCGCGTAGAGAACCAGGTGCAGGGGACCTGGGGGGCCTGCTTTGGATGACAATGCAACATGGACAGGATGGATGATAAGCCGATTACCTTTTTGACAAGATAAAATTAAAGTTTAGTATTTTCAATGTAACAGGCTGCTGACGTCCAAAAGCAATGCATGATTCTGGCTTACGGTTGGCTGGGCGACTCCATACACATCTAATTCGGCCTGTCGGAAGTTGGGGGCGCCATGCAAATGCAGGTCCAGGTTCGTATTGGTCCCTAAAAACCAAAAAAATGATATGAAACACAAGCATTCCACTGGGAAATTGGGGCCCTGGTTCCTTACCGCTTGAGAAGTGGTCCATCTTGAGGATGGTGTTTCTCGTCAAGACGGTGCCATTGCGCGATTTGATGATGGAAGAAACAGAGGTAAGCAACGATTTGGGGTCAAAGCGGTCAGATGAGGGCACGTGAGGCGATGGGACCAACGACGTGATGGATGGCTGCTTCTCATGGCGCTTTGGCCTACTGCAAATGGCACAATGGGTGTGAGCTTGGCACCCAATGGGTCCTTTTTGTCCTGTTTTACCTGCGAGCAGGCACAAACTTGGAAACGACGTCTGCTTGGGCGGGTGCCTTGGCATTGGACAATCGTGGTGATGCCGGCGGGCTGCCATAAAGCGAGTGTGCCTTTGGAGAAGAGGATAACACGGATGATTCGACTATGGGTGGCGACATTTCATAAAAAAAGGGGGGGAAAGAAGAAAGAAAAAGAAAAAAAAGGGGGAAACAAAGTTCGGCCTTCACACGACCCTCTTTTAAAAAGGCACAGCCGTGTCCGCAGTGCCATGATATCGCGGCGTTTATGCACACGTGGCCATTTTTTGGCGCTTTTATTTCCATGTCAATGAAAATATGATCGATCATGCACCCTACGTGGCGATCACGCTGCGCTTGGTCTGTCATCCCCCGTCAATGAAGCCAAAGAGCATCATCAACTTTGGCTGGGCGGACAAAAAAGGCAACTCCATTGGGCGTCAAAGCCCGCAGCGGGCTCTGCTACATTGATTTTGATTTTTTTTGTTCTTCTTCTTCCTTTTTGTTGATCTAGATTCGTTGGGCGGTGCCTTACTTTTGCTTGATCTCGTCGTTTATGCTTGTCAACAGCGTTCGTACCTGGTGCTTTCGACGACTCTTCTTTGTACAAACACGCGCAATGACCTCGCAGCTGTTTTTTATTGGCCAGCCGTCGCAGGAAGGTCCACCTGCTATCCTTTTTCAGCACGAGACGCACCGCTACCTCTTCAATTGCAGAGAGGGCACACAGCGCCTGTGCGTCGAGGACAAATTGAAGCTGGCCAAGTTAAAAGCTGTCTTTCTCACTCGCAATCAATGGGAATGCACTGGCGGCTTGCCTGGTAATTTTTTGTTTTTTTGCCGTTGCCGTCCCTGTGGCTGCGCCTTTCATGCTCAATCCCGGTCTCTTTTCTCCACATAGGCATGATCTTGACGGTCGCAGACGCCGGTGTAAAAGACCTTTCGTTGTGTGGCGGGCCAAACATGGCGCATTTCCTTGCATCGACGCGCCAATTCGTGTTTCGGTAAGTTATTTTGCATGAATTGACTCGGATAGGGACGGAATTGAGCTTGAATTGACGTGAAACGGGATGATTTTGCGTAAATTGACGATTTTTCGCGTGAATTGACGTTTTTTGGCGTGAATCAGCATGTTGGAGTGAATCAGCGTGCGTTGATGTGAATTTTCTATGAATTGGGATGGAATTGGGATCAAGTTGGGAAGAGATGGCGTGAGATGGCACAAATTGGCATGATTTGGCGTGGATGGCACGCTCAATTTTTTTTTTCATTTTCATAGGACCGGCATCAATGTACAAACACACGAATTTGACGACGAATTGACGACGTACAAGGATAAATTGCTGGATGTGACGACGATTCGGACGCGATCGACGAGCGCAGGCACCAAACGCACGCATCACGACGCGTCGTCGGTTTCCGACGCGTCGCTGTCGGACCACGCGCTCGAGGACGCATCAATGCCCGAGGGGGATCCGCAGCAATATCGTCAAAAGGTCTTGGACCAGATGTTTGCCAGTCGCGTGCCACAGGCAAAAGGGGAAACGCCTGAGCATACCATCGAGGCATCTTGCCAACCGCGACATCCTTTGCGGCCCAATGCCTCCAACAAGCAGCGCAGCCTCGATTATTTGTCCAAACCTCTGCCTCGCTCGCGTCCAGATCATGTCGCCGTCTCGTACATCTGTCGTCTTCCTTCTCGCAGAGGCAAATTCATGCCTGACGCCGCCAAGAAACTTGGCGTTCCCCCTGGACCCATGTTTGGTAAGCCAATTGGCGTGTTTTCGCGTCAAAGGCGCAAGCTGACGCGCTTTTCTCTCGTTTTTTCCCCTTTTTTTCTCTCTTTCTCTCTCTTGGTATTCTAGGCAAACTGCAACGTGGCGAGTCCATCACGCTCCAAGATGGCACAGTGGTGACACATGACCAGGTTTGCCAGCCTGATGTGCCCGGTCCCGTGTTCATGGTCGTGGATTGCCCGCATCAAACCTACATTGATCAACTGGTCACGTCACCCTCCTTTCAACCTTATCAGAACAATGCAAATGTCAAGCTTGTCGTGCACCTGACGTCCGATGAGGTGCTCGCTAGTGCCTCTTATCGCCAATGGATGAATTCATTCCACAAGGATACTGACGTAAGAAAAAAGATCAAATGAGACACTAGTGGCTGACTGCTGATCGCCTCCTCCCCCCCCCCACTTTTTTTTTGTTTCTGTTGCAGCATATCATCAGCAGCACGGGTTATTGTGCACAATCCACCATGTATCGCAGCCATGCATTGAGCCAATATAAGCTTTCCAAGCTCGATGATGAAATCTTCAAGGTGCCCCATTACAAAAATACGCCTGATTTGTCCCTAGACCAATGTAAGCCTGCCGAGCGGCTTTCGTGGCCATGTTGCGCGCAATTTTTTTGGTGCTCATGGTGCCCAATTCCTGTTTTTTAGATGATGATTTGCCGCCCAAGGTGCGACCACTGCAGCACAAATCCATGTACACGCTTGAATCGCGGCCTGGCCGAGCTAGCACATTGCAAGCGGCACCGCCCGTGTTTGACGTGGCCAGAGCCGCCGAGGACGACGACATGGTGGCCTTTGATCAGAATCAAGAATACCAACAAGCCATTGCGCAAGCACGCACCGACGCATCACATGTTCACCTCACTACAGACTTTGCTGGCCACGATGTGCGCGTCATCACCCTCGGCACAGGCAGCTCCGTGCCATCCAAGTATCGCAATGGTAGGGGGGAAAAGTCCTTTGTGTTTTATTTTTTCGAAAATTGAAACTTATTCTGTTTTTTTTTTTACTAGTGAGCGCGACGCTTGTCAAGATTCCCTCGTATGGCTCCATCTTGCTCGATGCCGGCGAAGGCACATATGGCCAGATGCTGCGTCATTTTGGCAGCGCACGGATCAATGAGGAGCTAAAGGCGCTAAAATGCATCTTTGTCTCGCATTTGCATGCGGACCACCATTTAGGCGTGATTCAGGTCTTGTTGCGACGCAAAAAGGTAACAAACGAGATGCCAGTGGCACAGCAATGGCGCGTTCCCACACCGCAACTGTAAAAAAGTGAAAAAATGGGCTAACGGGCTCTTTCTTTTTCTTTTTCTTCTCCCCCCCTTCCAGATCGCGGGCACAGGGCCGTTGCACATGGTTGCGCCGGCCGTGTTTCGGTCTTGGCTCAAGGAATACAATGACATTGAGCGCTTGGGCTCGCCATCCAAGCTCCCCTTTACCCAATGCAATCATGCGCTCCCAAGATTCGCTTCAACGCTGCCCAATTGGTCACAGAAAAAGTAAGGACACACAAGGCGCGGGACCACGGCCCTCCGGCGCCGCGTCGCTACTCATGGGCACCTGCCCCGGCCTGACCCCTTTTTGTTTTTGTCTTTTTTTTTGCATCTTTTTTTCTAGTTTGACGGCGCTCTGCCAAGATTTGGGCTTGCAAACACTGGAGGCCGTGGAGGTGGTGCACTGCCGGTGGGCATACGGCCTGTCGATCGTGCACAAAGATGGCTGGAAGCTTGTGTAAGTGGGCTATTTTCGACCGGAGTCGCAGCATCGCGTCCGCGAAAACTCCGCTCCGCCGCCGCCGACCCAAGTTTTCCTTTGTGGCACTTGCTAATCCGCTTTTGGATAGATATTCTGGAGACACGAGACCATGCCAGCGGCTCATCGACGCGGGCAAAGATGCCACGGTGCTCATTCACGAGGCCACACTTGAAGACAGCATGAAAGAAGAAGCCATTGCCAAGCGCCATAGCACCACGGAGGAAGCTGTGCTCGTGGGCAAGCAGTAAGTGATAAAAAAAAAAGAGGGTGAAAGCCGTAGGCGGCGCGTGCGCGCGCCTCAACTCGGAGGTGCGCATGAAAAGGGTTATCAAAGGGCAATCAAAAGGGGAGAATGAAGCTTAAACTCTTTTTTTTTTTTAACAGGATGAATGCTCGTTACACATTGCTGAATCATTTCAGCCAGCGATATGCCAAAGTGCCCAGCCTCTCGGAAGCACAAGCCAACGTCAGCTTCAGCTTTGATATGATGTCGGTGATGATCAGCCAAATTCCAGTTCTACCCAAGTTCACTGCAGCCATGCAATTGATCTTTAAGGAAGAAGAGGACGACGACGTCGACGCCGCGTCTTAGTTTCATAGATTTGCTTTAATTTTACATGATTAAAAGTGTTTTTTTTTCTCGTTTTCACGGCTTTTTATGAAATTGGACGCGGCTTACTTATTATGGGAGCATTGAAAAACAAACGCCTTTTTTCATGTGAAGCACACCGTCACTTGATGCAACGTGCCCATTGGGCCCAAGCAAAAAGAACCTGGTTTTTTTTTTTTTTTTTTTTTTGCAGGATCTGGTGCACCCCCTCCTCACACTCTCCCCTCCCCCCTTTTTTTTTTTTTTAGCTGATGCGTGCAATATGAAACGCAAAAAAATTTTCTCACTCGCTCCCTCTTTCTTTCCTGTTCTTTTTTCACCTTTTATCTTTTATTTTCCCTCAACACCGCGACCATGAGCGACACTGCTGACAACCTCTTGGACATTGACACCACTGTGCCTACGTCCGCGCCTGCCCCTGCCAATCCTGTCACGGAGGAGATTCCCTCACCCTCAGAACCCATCCGTAAGCCGATAAAACCAAAAAGACAATCAAAAAAAAAAAAAATCGGGGCGTGACCTGTAGAAAAAAAATCAGAGAAACGAGGGTGGGAGGGAGACTAGGAGAAGCGCGGGACCTAGCGCACATGAATGCAAAAGAGAGCGTGGGTGGAAAAAACAAAAAAAAAGAGCGCGAGAAGTTGAACATGCCCAAAAAGGTGCAGCTCTTGGCCATGCTTGGCCCGGTCGGCGCCTCCCCCCTCTCCCCGTGTTCTTTGATAAGCCGATTGACCCTTTTTTTTTTACTTTTATTTTTGTAGCCACGCAGCGTGTGAATGGCAAGCAATCCGCTGAGGATGCGGCCCCCGTCAAGATCGGCCTCGTTTTTGAAGATGGTAAGACCCTTGTGGAAAGCGCGAGTGCGAGCAAGAGAGAGGCGTAGGGAGAGGCCAACATGGTCCATGGGAAAGTGAGGGGGTGCAAAGGGCGCGCACGAGGAGTCGGCACTTGGCCAATGGCTTTTGGACGATCCTCTTACCTCTTTTTCATTTTTTTTTTTTTTACTGCCCAGACCCCGCCGCCTATATCAAAGCTCGCGTCGAGTCACTGATCTACTGGGAGAACCCGCGCCGAAGCATCATCTTTTTGACCGTATCGCTTGGCATTCTTATTTTGACGCAATACTACTCGGTGCTACAGCTCCTTGCCGCCTTTTTCACTCTGGCAACTGGTGCCAATTGGGTGTATGTCAACACACACAAGCAGACACAGCGCCTCATTGCCGGCAAGCAGCCTGAGGACATCACCAACCCCCACAGGTAAAATGAAAAAAAAAAAAAAATCAAAAATCAAAAAAGCTTGGCATAAAACGCGACCAATTTGCTCAATTCCTCTGTTTTGAACGTGCCAGCCAACGATTGGGTGCCAAGGGTGCTCTGATTCCTCGCGAGCGCGTGACGCGCGCGGCGCAGCTGACGGTGGACGTCTTTGAGGTGATTGCGCGCCAAGTGACGCGTTTGATCCTGATTGAGGACAACACGCGTTCGGCAATCGCCTTGGGCGTCTCGTACTTTGTCTGGACCCTGGCCAAATACATCTCTACCAAATACCTCGTCGCTTTCTTTGTTATCAGCGCATTCTCGCTACCCCGCCTCTACTTGCAGCACCAGGCCGTCATTGATGCCCACGTCGCTCACCACGGTGAACAGGCGCGTGTCTTGGCCAAGCAATACGGTGGGGTCGCCTCCGAGAAGGCTCAACAATTATATGATCAGGCATGGGCCGCCATCAAGAAACAGCCAAAGGTGCAAAAGTCGGACTAGGAGTATTTTTTTGAAGAAAAACACATGCGTACCGCCCTCCTCTCTCTTTCTCTGTGTGTCTCGCTCTTCTTTTTTCACTCCCTCACACACACACACACACTTGCAAATAAAATACGCCTCAAAAGTGTGTCAACTTTAAAAAAAAAAAAATCATCCGAGCCGACAATTCCCCACTTGATCCGAGCCAAACGCGTTTAATTTTCTCTTTTTTATTTTTTGAATGGTGCTCGAGAACCTCCCTCGGGCGCGACTCAGTCGTGATGCCAATTTTTCCTTGCCATAAATCCTTCGGGTTGCCATGGCTGCGCTTCTTTTTTTCTCAAACGACAAAAATTTGCCATCATGCGCCCCCAATCCGTGTTGCCTTTGCTCACCCTCGCGTCCTTGGTCGTTGCTGGTACGTAAAAAAAAAATCTATATTAAAAGTGAGCGAGACGCGTCTAAATAGACGACACGTGGCTCATTTTTCTCCTTTTTCCGCAGCTGCTCAGGATGATGAAGCCCAAAACGGAGTTGCACACCCTGACCAGCCCCCCGTCGATGTTAATGCTGTCAAAGAAGCCAGCTCGGATGATTCGGCCTTTGACAATCTCAAGGATGAGTTGAATATTGCGGAAAAGAGCCCCTTTGATCATCTAAAGCAAGAAATCCTGGACTCGGAGAAGGAAAAGCAAAAGGAACGCGAGCGCGAGGCGAAACAGCGTGAAGAGGACGGCGAGGAAGACGAGGCCGATGTCAAGGACAAGAACAAATCGCGCAAGGATGTCGACAAAAAGGACAAGGACGATGCAAAGTCCGATGACGACGACAAGGTCAAGGAGCAATCCAAGAAGAAGCGCAAGAAAAACAAAAAGGACAAGGACGCCTTGGACATGGAAGAGGACGAGGAGGAAGAACATGGCGAAGAAAATGACATTGAGAAGCTTGAGCGCGAAGCAGATGAGCAAGCCGAGGCGCACCGCGAGGCCGAGGAGCGACGCGTCGAGGAGGAGCAGCGCCAATTCGAAAAGGACAAGGAGGAAGAGGAAGCTCGCCGCAGAAGCGAGGAGGAACGCATTGCACGCGAGGCGCATCAGCGCGAAGCTGATAAGCACGCCGCCAAGGAAGGCGTCCCGCCTATTGACCAAGCCCACAACGACCACGAAGAACACGACCAGGAAGAACACGATCAGGATGAATATGAAGAACACGACCACGACGAACAAGATGATGGCAGCGACGCGTCTGAGCATGAAATGCACGACACGAAGCCCGGCAACCCGGCAGGTGGCGACGCAGACAAAAAGAAAGCTGACCCTGCCAAGCCCGATGACAAGAAAAAAGATGGGAATGTGAAATCGGCGAGCGGCTCGTCATCCAGCGCATCGGCCTCATCCACCTCTTCCACCACGACACGCCCGTCCATGGCAAGCTTGCCTTTCTTCATCCCCACACCGGACGGAACAAACACAAAGCCGCCCCCTACAAAATCCACCTCCACCCAATCTTACCATTCAAGCGCCTCGCCAAGCTATGCAAAGGACGTCAAACGCAAAGCAAATAGTGCCACAGCCATCACCGCATCCCCCATCATCATCTGCTCGATTATCATGGCCGTGTCGCTCCAATTGATCATGTCCTAAGAAATAGCCAGCTGCTAAATTTCGTTTTTAAATCATCTCGATCATCCTAGCGAAATAAAATACAGTTGTTTTCGAGGTTTTTTTTTTTTTTTTTTTTTTTTTTTTTTTTTTTTTTTTTTTTTTTTTTTTTTTTTTTTTTTTTTTTTTTTTTTTTTTTTTTTTTTTTTTTTGCGCGCTCAATATCCTGCTACGGTATATGCTGTTTTGCAAAAAGTTCAATCGCGGGTAGAAGCGCAAAATTACCTTTTGACTTTGTTGCTTGCAGTGACGCTTTACTCTACATAAAAAAGAAAGCCTCCTCGAACAAGTATTTTTCGGAAATTCTCAAAAACGAACTTGAAATTCCCCACTATTATAATACTCAATCAATCAATGCCGATGCATATTAACGTCAAATAGATAAAAAAAATAACAAGCCCATGGCCAAGCTTGCAAACCGAAATCGAAAATTCGAATTTTCAGAGTCATTGCACACAAAGTCACCGAGATCTCAACGCAATCTCTTCAAAACACAAGCGCTTTTACTGTGTTTGACCGCTGATTCATTTGATATGACTCGCGCGTCAATACGTTGGGCCGTTGTCGCGCGCGCCACCAAAATGGACAAAACCTTACCCCTTTTTGCTGGGCGCATCCTCTGGATCTTGTTCATTGTTGGGTCCTATATTTAAGCTAGAGGATGATGAACACAAAAATCCGACTCTGTCAAGGTTTTTCAGAAATCCGATCACTCAGTACTGAGAACACGCATTTTCATAAAATCAGGGTCAAATCAGGGTCAAAGCGACTCCTAATGACTAGGTAACTCACCGAGAACTTGACGCGATGTCCCCAAACTACAAGCGCTTTTGCCGCGTTTGGCCACTGATTCGTTTGAGGTATCTCGCGCATCGGGGCGATCAGCTGTTGCCGCTGTACGAGAACAAAAAATGGTGCCGATTTCACCCCATTTATTACGCCCATGAAACTGGCGCTCCCTCAGAAACTCACTCATCTGGTCCCAAATTTGGACCAGTTGAGGGTAGACCCAATTCTTTTTTAACGGTGCTAATTTTTTTTCGCGAATCGGATAGCTCAGTCTCGAGAAATTGCGAGATTCGTGTTTGCTACAACAGTAGTGAAAACCCATCCACCACCAGCGCCAAACAATGTAATGCAGTATTATTTTATGCGTGCCTCCCGATGAGCTTGACCATCATCATCTTCCTCTAAGTTCATACCAGTACTCAGTATCATATTACTCGACTTAAAACTTTGACGATTCATTCCAATTTTTTTCGCAAATCGGATCATTTACTGTAGTCCTGAGAAGAAAGTGCATACCGGTATTTCAAAAAATCAGAGTCAAATCAAAATCAAAACGACTCCTACTAAAGGCTAACTCGCCGAAAACTCGACACGATACTGTATTCGTTCCCAAACCACCACAAGCGCTTTTACCGCGTTTAACCTTTGACCGCTGATTCATTTGATGAGGTGACTCTCTTGTTGGGGCGCTCAGCCGTTGCCCCGGTACATACAGTACGTACAGTATTACAGTATGATACGACATACGGTACGAGACAAACTGGTGCTTATTTTTTTACTCCGCCTTTACCTCCATGAAACTGGCGTTTTACAGTACCAGAAAAAACTTACTCATCTAGTTCCAAATTTGGACCAGTTATTGATAGATTCTATTATTCAGCGGTGTTGATTTTTCTCGCGAATCGATCAATTCATCACCAGTCTCGAGAAAACTCCCTGTACGCCACGCTTCTTCTGTCCCCCGGATGAGCTTTACTATCACTGCCTCCAGATTTACCGTAGACCGGTGGACACTCCGTGTTGTATGATACCGATATATTTTGCTGTTTTGCACACAGCACAACACCAAGTTGTAGCCGAAATCTTATGGCGATCTCTCAAAAAAAATTGCCAAATGCTGTGCAAGAAGGACCTCCAAGACCCCATCAGCAACAAACAGCACCATGTCCATCAAAAATAGATCGGAGTGCGATTCAAAAAAAGCATACACGTCAAAATTTAGACACCGCAGCGGAGGTTATATAAAAATGCCAAAAAATGACCCGGAATAAATAATTTTGCTTTTTGAAAATGCAAAAAAATAGTGAAGAGAGTGGGATTTGAACCCACGCCTCCGAAGAGACCAGGGCCTTAACCTGGCGCCTTAGACCAACTCGGCCATCTCTCCATTTTAAGAAAACTGGAGTGTTTGGCTATTGGTGACCTTGAAATTTCGCCAAAAAAGCATGCTGTACGCAAAAAAAACAACCAGAAGAGGTCAGTCGAGCGCCCATTGTTGTGCAGATGAATCCAAAATCTTGCATAATTATGCTACAGTGTGATGTCCTGGTCAAATTCTTCTTCGATCGCAATGAAATTTGCAATGGTGGGGTGACGTGCCAAGGTGCCATTTTGTCTGCCAATAGCAAATCGTCGGAGTTACCTGTTTGGGATGCATTGATCACTCGGAGTTCGAAATTTCCCAAATTTGGCATTTCTGAGATTGAAATGTGTGACCCCTGAATTTTTAAAAGTGGTCGTAGCGCTTTGGGGGTTTAATTTAAGCTTTTTGTTGCAATTTTTGCGCTGAATGCGATGCGGCTGTTACAGTAGCTGTTTTTGTGCGGGGTCGACCATGCAGATGGCGAGATGAATGCAAAATTCAGTAGTACAAATATACGGTAGTAGGAGGTTTTTGGCATTTTCGAGTCCAAAAAAAATTGAGCGGGTCCATCTTGCTTGATCAGTGCTCAGTGGGCTATACAGTAGTTTTATACTGTATGCCGTGGCGCATGTTTCATTGGCGGGCAAGTGAGCTATACAGTAAAAAAAATTCTGGAGGCACAGCAGGTCAGCAAAATCTGAAAAACGTGCTCTTTTTTTTTTTTAAAAAAAAGGTAAACGTGTGCGTTTTTGTGCCGTGCAGGGGTGTAGTGCGATGTTTTTTTTTCAGGCATCGAAATGATATGATATCGTAACACGCGTCATTTTCTGTCCACTGAGATTGAAGCACGGACAGATCATGAGCAAAATCCAAAAGTTCCAAAGTTCCAAAACGGATGAAAATCGTGCATTTGTGCATTTTCTCGGCAGTGCATGATAGGGTATGTCGGTATGATGATGATGATACTGTATGATACGCACGACACCAACAAACAGGGGTCGGTGCAATGACACTACTGTATTATGACAGCTATCATATTAAGTATCATACCGCATGATATCATAGTTCTCTGCTGGAAACGTAGGTATGATGCAACAAGTCAACAACAATTACAAAAAAAAAATTCATCACTGATGTCAATATCATAGACGTAGAACCAAATATGATACGCGATATCCATAAAAAAGTATGATACAAACGAGGGCTTTCACTTTTTATTTGTTGTATTAGTACAGTTCAAATGGTATGCATTTAGAGCTTGGCCTTGTTCAAAAGAGCCACTGCCTTGGCTTTTTGTTGCTGTTGAAGGGCACGGATCTCCTCCGCGCGACGCAATTCATTGCGACCCAATTGGCTATAGAAGAGAGAAGCAAACAGGTGAGTTTCCCAGTCGCGACAGGGCTCTGCCATGTTCATTTGCGTGTACTTACAACAAGTGGACCTCATCAGGGCCATCGGCAAAGCGAAGCGTACGAACACCAGCGTACATCTTGGCCAAGGGGAAGTCTTCCGAGAGACCACCAGCACCATGGGCTTGAATGGCACGGTCAAGCACGCGCAGAGCCATGCTGGGCACGTCGACCTAAAAAAAAAAAAAAAAAAAAAAGACGCGTCAGAACATGTCAAATCGCGACTTTTGTTTTTCTCTTTTTTTCCTTACCTTGGCCATGCTGATTTCCTTGAGCGCGCTCTTGGCGTTGCCTTCATCAATCTTTTGGGCGGCGTTCAAGACGAGGAAGCGCGCACGGTCAATTTCAATGCGGGATTTGGCGATATCCTGGACAATGGTGCCGTGCTCGGAGAGGCCCTTGCCAAAGGTGCGACGCGTGGGGTCCGTGACGCGAACCATCATGTATTCCAGGGCACGCTCGGCAATGCCGATGGTGCGCATGCAGTGGTGGATGCGGCCGGGACCGAGACGGCCCTGGATGACCTCGAAGCCGCGGCCCTCGCCGAGAACAATGTTCTCGACGGGGACACGGACGTCCTTGAAGATGATTTCGCAGTGGCCCTCGGGGGCATCGTCAAAGCCAAACACGGTAAGCGGGCGCACCACGGTGATGCCCGGGGTATCGGAAGGCACAATGACAATCGATTGCTGGCGATGCTTGTTCTTATTGCCGGCGTCGGATTTGCCCATCACCAGGTACACGGCGCAGCGGGGGTCGCCCGCGCCAGAGATCCACCACTTGCGACCATTGAGAACGTACTCGCCACCCTCGCGACGGATGTTCAGCTCAATGTTGGTCGCATCCGACGACGCAACCAGAGGCTCGGTCATGGCAAACGCAGAACGGATCTTGCCCTCCATCAAGGGCACCAGCCAGCGCGCCTTTTGCGCCTCCGTGCCATACTTGGCAAAGACCTCCATGTTGCCCGTGTCGGGAGCCGCGCAATTCATCGCCTCGGGCGCAATGCGCGAACACTTGCCCGTCAATTCCGCAATCAAGCCGTATTCCACGTTCGACAGACCAGCACCCTCCTTGTAGCTCTTGCCCAAGAACAAGTTCCACAGGCCAAGCGAACGCGCCTTGACCTTCAATTCCTCCAAGACAGGGGGGATCACCTAGCACAAATGAGAAAAAAATAAGCACTTGCATCCATTGCCATGTCCTTTATTGCCAATTTACCTTCCAGCGCTGGTCGCCCTTGCCCATTTGTTCCTCAAAGAGATGTTCGGCAGGAATACATTCATTCTAAAGCAATAAAACGTGAGAAAACCAAGAGTAAAAAAAAAAAAAAAATATGGGCGCTTTACGTCGACGAAGTCCTTGGCCTTGGCATACAGCTCCCTGAACTTGGGCGACAGGTTTTCAAATTTGACGAGCGAGTTGGTAGACATGTTGTGCGATAAAGTGCAAAGAGTGAGAAAAAAAAGCAAGAAAAAAAAAGGGTGTCAATGCTCTTCCCCACGTTTTATATGCAACTCCGCGGACGGTCCCTTTGTCAGCGGGAATTGCGCCCAGCGGTTAAAAAAGGGCATTGTCATCAGAGTTCTCACGCAAAATGGAAAGCGCAAAGCCAATTTCAAAGCCAGCGTCATGCATTTTAAGTCAACATGCCATTTTTTTTCTGTAACATCTGGAAACAAGTTGATCCAGGGCTCCTTTTAGTGTCAGCACAATAAATAATTGCCGGTCCCATGCTAGGCAACCATCCGATGAGGCATTCACGTCGATCCGGCTCAACAAAAGACCTAAATGGAGCGCACGACGCGTCTTGACTGCAGGTTTCATTGTCAATGCCATGAGAAGCGATTAGAAATCAAGGCATCCCATGCAAAGAAGCCTTTGGCGTGCACTTTTTTTTTCACATCACGCGCGTAAAAATAATCATCGCATGATCAATGACAAACGAGCATTAAATCACTATTGGCTCTTTGCCGGCTCTCTAGTGTTCATTGGCGTGCACCACCATTGTTTGTCAAATAATTAGCCGCGCAAAGCGATTTTTTCTTGAAAAAAAAGAGAAAAAAGGTAGACCCACCGTGTCACCGCTATGGATGGCGATAGATGGCGCTTGAAAACGTAAAATATGGAAAACGACGCGACGATCTTGAACCAATGCGCGTCCATGCTGCGCCGCCACCTGTGTTGACTGGCTGCGACTCCAATGCGGCTGCACGCGTTGCGATTAAGCCTATAGCGTCTTAAAAAGGAGCAAATTACGTGTAAAAGACTATTTTCAGGCGTTACTCGGTATGCATCCAGAGTGGAGTGGATCTCGAGGGCTATTTCTGAGCACAAGGATTGGGGCCACCTGTGGTGCAATTTTCAAGGCACATTGCATTGAGCGAACGCGGTCAAATCACGATTTGAAAAAAAGACACTTTTAAGAATGCCATTTTAGCGGGGAGTTTTTCGAAACCTCTGTAATTTTGACATATGCGCGCGCGTCAGGTGCACAGCTACTGAATGCGCTCAGTTTTGTCTCAGCAGCGCGTTCCATTGCCGAGCAATTCACGGAAGTCGTGATTCCTGTAAAAAGTGGATTTTTCGTGACATTTCTGCTCTTCGATTGGCTTGAAACTTTGTCAGACCCACCGGACCGAGGTGCGATTCAACATTGCTGCTTGGATCAAGGTGCTCAGACGCAGCCAGAACGATATAATCAATGAAGAGTAAAATAATTACACCTTTTTTCATTTTATGTGTCCTTTGCATTAATCGATTCATTTGAAATCAGATCCACTATGAGGTTGACGTTATCAGCTACAACTTTGGTGCGTTTAGTAAAGCATTGCAGTGAAGCTGAAAAATTATTTGCTCCAAATCGGTAAACAAACAACAATTTAGGTGTTTTCATGAACTTGTACGTAATCGAATCTTTCAAAACCATGACCGATGGGTGGAGCAGGTTGTGTTTTACATTTTTACATCTCTGAGCGACGCGATATAAGGCCTAGATGTGAAAGGGAAAGAAAGATGCCACGTTTTTGAGCTATTTTCATTTTACGCGCTTTTCTTCAAGGTAATCGTGCTGGAAACTCATAGCAATGTGTGCGTCACGGTCAGCGTGGCTATTTTTGATCTTGTACCATTGCCCGGAAAGAAGATTTAGCAATAGAAAGAGCGATTTTTTCGATTTATCAATTTTTCTGATCTGGGTTATTTTATGGGCAATGAAGCGCGTCGCTTAACAATGGAAAATGTGCAAGAGAGCCTGCTATACGTATCATGCTTGGTTTCGAGAGATTCGTTTGACAGGAAACGCCTGAAAGTACACAAAATTGCTGTTTTGCATGTTTTTCTGGTACAACCATCTTCCATGCCGTTATTGCACTTTCCTGAAAGCGCCACAGGTGTAGCTGGCAACGCGCATCATCCCGTGAATCTAGTTCCAAATGCCAGTTAATGCAAAGGATACTCAAGATGCAAGGAGCCGGGTAACTCTTACATAATAAAGTTCGTTTGTAGCATCTAAGCACCTTGGTTCTTCCGCAACAAAGTTGAGATGGAATACGGTCTTGTGCAGCTGACAAAGTTTCAAGCTGCTAAAATGACAAAAATGTCGAGAAAATGCGACTTTTTAATTGAAAATCACGAAAATCAGCGATTAATCGCCATTGGGACGCGTCACCGAGACGAAACTGAGCGTATTCGAGAGCCTTGATTCTGACGCAAGCGACTTGTCATCATTTCGCGGGTATTCGAGGAGTTCCCCTGCTGAAGTGGCATTTGCAAAATTATTTTCTTTACAGCGCGCAATTTGAGGGCATCCATACAATACAAAGTGCTTTGAAATCCACTGCACAACTGGACCCAATCCATGCGTAGAAAAGCGGCTCTCGAGCTCCAATGTACACTAGGTACGTGCCGTGATTTGTGCAAAATAGTAATATTTGCGGTTATTCCGTCGCTTGTCAGCGAGTTGCTACATGCGTTGACATTGACTGTTTATATAATCAAGAACTCGGACGAATTCTCATTCGAAGAATGTCACCATTGGAGCTCTGCACTCATACTAGATGGCGCGCAAGGGTCATGTTCAAAAAGTCACGACTCTTCCAGGTGGAAAAATCAAAGCATCTTTTCCTGCAATCACTCCAATTCTTTTCTCCACCTTCCTTTTCTCCCATCCACGAAATGACTTCAGATTTATGTAATGTCATGTAGCCATGAAACAAAGATCGAGATTGCAACACCCCTTTTTATTAATTTCAGGCGCGAATCTATGATTTTTTGCCTAATATTATGTGTGACGACGTGGGTGCCTCGTGCATTACTCGATCAAAGTGCAGTAGTTTGCGGGAAAAACTCCTTGCCTTGATCCAATGCGTCCGGTCCACCAGTCTTCCTGGCTATCTGATTTTTCTACGATAGTGATAATGTCGTTCTCGTTGAAGCTGAGATCGCCGTCCTGTTCGCCATTGAACGCGTACAATGCGCGTGCGCGAGGCAGCTGTTGTGGAGGTGCAGGCGGCTTGCGGCTGACGGGGGGTGGGGGTGGCGCGCGTTTGACATCGGCACCATAAGAAGATGCGGGTTGGGAGGCATGTTGAGGAGACGCGGCGTACGGAGGGGGCGACGACATGCCTGGCGACGCTGGGTAGCTGTTGTGATTGGTTGGCGGCGGTGCGTGCGTGCTGTAAGGCGATGAGCGAAGTGCAGGTGGCGCGGGTGGAGGTGCGATGTGGCCACCAATGGCTGGAGCGCCATAACCTGCGGTCTGGCGCACAGGGGGTGGCTGGCGGAGCGTGCCGCGCGCTGAGATATTGGTGCTCTTGTACAAAGGTTGCGACGACGCCACGTTTCCCTCTTCATCGCCGTCCGCGCTGGTGCTGCTGCGCGCATACATGGCACCCGTGTTGCCCAGCGTGTGGAATTTCGCATTCAATGCGCGATACAGCGAGTCTGCCTCCGTGGGTGGCGCAACAGACCCATTGAGCAGCTCCTTGGCCGTCACACGACGACCATATAGCTTTTCGTTGGCATCATTGCGCGTCACAACAACTGACCCTTCTAATGACACGCCCGCAAACAGCCCACGCGTCTTGCTGTAAGAATAAATCGCCGCAATGTGCTTCAAACTCGCTGATCCAGACGCTTCCGCATTGCGCCCAATAGGACCCGCAGCCACTGCATCATAAAAAAAAAAAAAGAGATCAGCCTCTTTTGCTGCAAAGACGTCCCATTTTCCATCTTACCCGACACATTGCCACCAAGCGTCACGTTGCCAAATTGGCTAAATGTCTTGACGGCTTCTTTTGAGTTTAGGACCAAAACAAAGTCGGTCAATTCAGCGCCTGAAAATGAAAAAAAAAACGAAAAAGGGAGGGGGTGTCAGTTTGCAAGGGACAAAGGGGCCCATTTCGAGTGAGATCATTGTACATACCAATTTGTCCACCTGCTCCAATGCCGCCGGTTGCAATGGCCGAGGGAGCTGACCAGCCTAAATTGAGAAAAAAAAAAGAGTTTAGGTCGCTGGAACTACAGGCGCAGCCAGCCTAGCGTTTTAATGCCAAGACTAGAGCTTTCCAAGGCTCACGTACTATTGTCGGGCAGCCTACAACACCAAAAAAGCGTGTAAGTCGATGAAATTCGATGAAACGAGAATTTAAGCGCGCCTTTCTTACCTAGCAACGACTAGACCACTGCCGGCACGGCCCGTGAAGAGGAAACCAGCCTTGAGGACCGAGTAGATAGCGAGACCTTGCGCGTTTTCAAGGATACTCGCTGGAATAACCTTGTCGAGGCCCTGGCCAGGGTCTATTAGGGGAATTGAGCGTCCTGTGCTTCCTTTGCTATTTCTCTATCGTGTTCGTCCTTACCGACAAAGCTGTTGAGGATTCGTGTGGCCTTCTTGCACTCGCCTAAAAGAAAAAAAAAGTGGGGAAAACGGGAACACGGTGAGTTTCCGGGACTTTGTCGTGCAAAACAGAGCAACACATACTAGCCAAGCTGCTAGGCAGCGGCGAGTTGATGCCGGAGGCCATGTTGGATATCTTTTTCATGATTCAAGAGAGGTGAGAGGGATACGGGAAAGCGTGAGTGAGAGGAAAAAAAAAAAAAAAAAAAGAAAGAAAAAAAAGGAAAGGCACGGAACGACCAGCGTGCCACGCCCCATATATAAGCTCAGCTGCGCAGCGTCTGATTGGCCACTTTGGCCGCCAGCTTGGCATCCCTGTCATCCCAAAGATGACGCGTGTGCGAGGGGCCGATCTTTGGATTGTGCAAGTGGCAAAGTTTTTTGCCAATGCGGCAGCGCTCCACGCGGCCAGATTTCATTACCCAGAGACTTGGCGGGGTGAATGCATCAATGATTCATGGATCGCCGGGGTCCATTGTATGAATCTCCAGAAAAAGGCAATTTTGTGCATTTTTTTTGACAAAGGTTTGCAGCTGGAGCCCCCCTCCCAGAAAAAGACGCACGAGCGAGAGAAGCATTTCAGAGCTTCACAACATGTATCAAATTTAGGCGAGATTTAATCAACGGCGCGTGGGGACGCGCTGAATTCCGCGCTACTAAAATTAAAAGGCATTTTGCACACCATCCCTGTGGCGCACATCCACGCTCAAAAGCTCAAATGGAAGCTATACGCGGACTGTTCACTCTCAGCGCATAAAACAGCTAATTCAAGGCCATGCAGCATGCAGGCGCGTGTATTAAACCAGTTTATTGTAAAAAAGGGATTTAATCGCGATCCTCCACAGCAACAGTGGCTTCAAAGTTGCTCTTGATGGCGTCAAAGTAGCCTTGGCTGAGGTAGGCTCTTGCTGCAGCAAGGGCGAGAGCCTTGGATGCTTGGATCGTGTCCTTGTGAGCAATTTCCGTCTTGGCAGCCGCTGTGAACTCGCGCGTATGATTCGTCGCGGTCGTGTGGATTGCGTACATCGGGTGGATCGATGGGCAGGCATAACTCACATTTCCCTGATGAAAAGAAGCATGAATTCATGAGCAAGGGCACAAAATAATACTTTTTTGGCTTTTTACCATGTCAGTGGAGCCGCTGGCCATTTTCTCCTGCTCCGAGCGTGGCGCGAATTTAATACCGGCCTTTTCCATGTAGTAGGCGTACGCGTCGGCAAGGATCTACAACGTGGTCCAATGGAAAAAAAAAAGCGTGTGAGCAAAAATCAATTCAAAAATCCGCGTTCGCGCAACAATTGACACGCGACTTGCCTCGTTCTGCACAACATCCTTGGCCGGCCCGCGGCTAGTCCATTCAAACTTGTAGTCGCAGCCTGTGGCCTTTGCAGCGGCCTCGATGCAAGCCTCTAGCTTGGTTTTAACCTCGTGGATATCTTGATAACGGTGCGTGCGCACGTAATACCACGCCGACGTGTGATCCGGAATGATGTTGGGCTAAATGCACCAGTTGGAACAAAAAACAAAAAAAAATGAGGATTTTACGCTTGAACTTGGTAATTTTTCGAATTACCGCAGCTCCCGACTTTGTCAAAATGCCATGGACGCGAGATGTCGGTTTCAATTGCTGTCGCATCATGCTGATGTTGTTGTACAAGGCGACAGCGGCGTCCAGGGCATTGACGCCGGCCCAAGGCGACGCAGACGCGTGCGTGGGTTTACCAAAGAATTCGATGCGCACGTCCTGGCTAGCAATCATGTGCACGTACTATATGAACAGCAAAATAAAAAGATGAGCAAACAATCGCGCGACTTTGAAGACATTGATGAACTTACCTGGCCGTCACCGGCGCTATAAAATAAAAAAACGAAAAAAAACACGTCAACGACGCGTCCACGTACATCACTCACATCCAATTCCACTTACGCAGGGTGCAGCATAACACAGAGGTCCACACTGTCCTGGAAGGCGCGCTGCTTGACCATCTCGATCTTGCCAATAAAGACTTCCTCGGCGGGCGTGCCAAAAAGAATCACCTTGCCCCTGGCAAGATCCTTTTCAAGAAGCGCCTTGAGAGCCATGGCAGTCGCAACACCCGAGATTGCAATCAAATTATGCCCGCAGCTAAAGGAAGGCACACAGTGATTAAAAGGCGCGCTGTTCTTTTTTTTTTCATTTTCTTACGCATGGCCAATTTCTGGCAGACTGTCATACTGGCCAAGGTCAAAAATACTCGTGAGCACAGACCGTTTCACAGAAAACGGGGTTTAAATCTTTTGTACCTCGCTGCAGACGCCGATGCGTCGGCCTTGACCATTGCTGAATTCCGCTGTGAAGGCTGTTTCCATGCCATAAGCGTGGCGGGTCACTAAAAAGCCCTTGCTTTCCATGTAATCCGCGAGCAGATCGTGTGCATGGTGCTCCGTCATGCCGACCTCGGGGGTTTCGTGGATCTGTGCAAGACAGATGACTGGTTAACATGTTGACTTTTCGATTTTCCACCTTTTTTTGCGCTTACACTCAAGCTGATTTCGCGCAGCTCCTGCGAGATATCATCAATGGTGCTTTGGATGATACCATCGACCTCTTCATGGCTGCACTCGAGATTTAAATGAGGAAGTGCCTATGAATGAGAGCAATGAGCGGTCAATTCGACTTTTTTTTTGATAGCCAAATTTTAGGCCCAGCGATACCTTTTCAATGGATTCGACGGTAACAGGGGGATCAACACGCTCGCTCTTGGGGTACTCGGCTTCGTGGTTGTGGCACATTTTGCGTTAATGCTTTGAAAATCGTTAAAAAAAAAGTAAAAAAAGTAAAAAAAAAGAGGGCGAAGCAACCCCAAATTCAGGATTTTTAAATCACTTGTTCATCTTCCCACGAGCAGAAAGGGGTGAACCTTGTCTTGACAGATTGGGGACAGGCGCGCACCCCGCTCAGGTCATCATGAAAATGAAAAAAAAAGTTCTACCCAATGTCATTTGTATGTCCCAATGAGCGAGTGCGTGTAGATAAGATAGACCCAATGTCTAAGGCACGGACACGGTGATAAGGGATAAAGCGCGTCGAATGGATTTTTGACGCCGGACTTTTTTTTTTTTTTTTTTTGCAATTAACGCACATTTCCGACGCGAGTTCTTTTTCCCATCGTGTCTACCCGTGCCGCTGCTTTGTAAAAAGCTTATTAGATAGCTAAAATAGCCGTGTTGCCGGTGCCGACACGAAAATAGCCATTGACGCGTTTGCAAGTCGCGAATTTTATTGATTTTATCTAAAACAAGCGCTCATGCCGCGTCTGATTCCTTTGCAATGCGCTGCTCAAAATTAAGTTTCATGGCTTGATAATAATTGTCGTCCAAGAGTACCTTGGAAGCGGACAGAGCGAGCCCCTTGGCGGCAAGGATCGTGCTTTGATGCGCAGGCTCCGTTTCGGCCGCGGCAGTGAACTCACGCGTGTGATTGGACGCCGTCGTGTGAATATTGTAGACGGGATGGATGCTTGGAACCACGTAACTGACATTGCCCTACAGATTGCGCGACGAAAAAAAAAATGAGTGAATCACACAAAAACAATCCAAAGCGCGCTTACCATGTCGGATGAGCCGGTGGCAATGGTCTCTTGTAAAAGGCGCGGGGCAAATTTGATGCCGAATTGCTCCATGTAGTACGCGTACGTGTCTGCCAGCACCTCATTGTGGATCATGTCCTTGGACGCGCCCATGGACGACCATTCAATCTTGACGGAGCATCCGGTCGCTTTGGCTGCACCTTCAAAGCACGCCTCCAATTTGTCCTTGACACGCTTCATGTCCTTGTACAAGTACGTGCGGCACTCGAAATCGCCAGCAGTGTAGTCAGGAATCACATTGACCTAGAGACAACATACAACACGCGTCAAAACACCAGTAGATGCGGTTTTAAATTCAATTTTTCTTACTGCTGAGCCGCCATGGGTGATGATTCCGGCCACGCGGTCCGTGCCAAGGAGTTGTTGGCGCATCAAGCCCACGCTGTTCATTGCTTGCACCATGGCATCAAGTGCATTGACACCATGGAATGGCGCGGCCGCGGCGTGGCTAGGCTTGCCGCGGAATTCGACCTTGGCGTGATCCGAGGCAATCAGATGCACGTATTGTCCATCACCAGGGCTATATGATCAATGAATTTTTTTGCTTGAGCACGCTAAAAAAATGCATTGGTTGTCTTACGCAGGGTGTGCCATGACGCAGCAATCGACTTGCTCTTGGAACACATTTTCCTTGATCATTTTGATCTTGCCATAGAGCAATTCCTCGGCGGGCGTGCCATAGAGAATCACGGTACCTTGGGCCTTGCCTTGTTCCAAAAGTGCCTTTAGACCAAGCGCCGTTGCCACGCCGCAAATCGCAATCAAATTGTGCCCACACGCATGGCCAATCTCGGGCAAGCAATCGTACTCGCTGCAAACACCCACACGTCGACCGGGACCATTAGTGTACGTGGCAGAAAACGCCGTGTCCATACCAAAAGCACCTCGTGACACTTGGAACCCCTTCTTTTCCATGTACCCAGAAAGCAGGTCGTGCGCACGGTGCTCTTTGAGACCCAATTCAGGATGAGAGTGAATCTGAAGAGCGGAGAAAATGGGATGTGAGCGCGATTTATGGTTTTTGCTTTCCTTGTGAGCTTACATCGATGCTGACTTCGCGCAATTCCGCATCCACCGCGTCAATGGCCTTTTTGATGACTTCATCGGCTTCTTCGTAGCTGCAATTGAGGTTGAGGTGGGCAAAGGCCTATTGGATTTGCATGAGAACACATTGTTCTACAGCATTTTCTACTGTCGTGAGCTTTTACCTTGTCAATGGGCGGAACAGAGACAGGGGGGTCCACACGCTCGCTCACTGGATACTTGGCTTCTTGATGATTCTTGCACATTGGATTGATTAAAAAAAAGATTTAGCGAAGGAAAGAAAAGGATGACAAGTCGCTTTTTGTACGCATTCGCGCATGAGTACCTGGGGACCTCGTCGGCAGCTTTTGTACTTTTTAGGCACTTGCGGACTTTCAAATTGATCTTCCGCAATGCAACTCTATTTTTTTGCCCCGCGGACGCGCGTTTCGAAGAAAAAGCTGATTCATGTTGTTTTGCTAGGCGTTCGTCGTCTGCACTGGAAGCCTCCTGAGGCAAAAATACTAGTGTGCACAGTGAGTTAGAATTGACCATAAGTAGCGTGACAAAAATGTCGTTGATAGAGTCAGAAGCACGAAATAAAAGAAAAAAATCACAATGGGCCTAGACAGCCGTGTTATTGAGAGCCTTTGGCGGATCCTCTTGAGCCTGTCAATATTTCACACCTCTGTTAGTCCCATGTTGTGCATTAAAACACGGAGATCGGCGGCGTGGTTGTCAAGAAAACAGTAATATTGAGATTTTTGATTTGTTTTTGGTGGTATCTTGAAGGATTCCCACCTTCACGAGGGCTCTCGCCTATTGGATCAGCAATTCGAAGCCTTCTCGTTCAAATGAGCCCACCCTCACGACACTGCGATAGCTGAATGCCAAGCAATGGCGCTTTTTGAAATTTTCGGATTTTCCAAGAGGCACAGTCAGCAAGTTGAAAATCCTGAAATTTAGGTCCTCAGATCGCCGCGCCATTCATACGTATTGTAGACGCACCTCATTCGCCGACGAACATCAAATAAAAACCTGGGGTCAGTCGATAGCTTTTGAGGCAAAACGCGCTTTTATGTGTGTTGAGGTGTCATTTTCGCCGCAAGTAAGACTCAACAAGAATTGACCGCAGCGCGTCGAAACAAGAACCATCAGAAAGAGCCCAACTTGTTGCGCACGCAGATACGCGTGATCAATAAAAAAAGGTAATTTCCAGGCGATAAGGAAAAGATGGGTTGATTTTGGTGAATTTTCGACGCGTGAAAAACCGCGTCAGTCGTCGTGATAGCCACTATTGGCTCTCACCAATTTCATGGGCCCCGAGCATGACTTGCAAATGGACGCGTCGGAGTGGCACCATCATGCACTCCTTGTCGAGCAATTGGCGTGCAAAGTTATTTCTAATATTGCGAATTTCTCGCGAACCAGCAATTGGAACGCGTTCGGTTTTTACGTTTTCCGTGGTTTCTCACCTCTGTTTCTCTTGTGTGTGCGGTTGGGGCAAATCTGGAGACCCGTTTTTCAATTTTTTGAAATGCGACGTCGACACGGCTAAATTTTGATTTGCCCAAAGCGAGCTCCCAAGGACTTTTGACCGCTGCAAATCTCATCCCTCTCATGTTTCTTGTCTACCTTTTGCAATATGATCCGTTTCGGGGCTGTGCGAGGCCTGGTTGGCGAAGTGACAAGTGGATTTAGCCTAAAAACAGTTGCCCAGAAGACTTTTCCGCAGATTCTTGACCAAATGAACCCAAAATTGAAAAAGATGCTGATTGATCCATGAACTCGACGATTCCAAGTTGTATTGGAAGGAACGCAACTTGCAAAATATCGCGTACAGCTGGCGATTGTAGCGTTAATATCTCTTAAATGAGCGAATTTGCCCTTTTTAATACAATACACCAAAAGAAGATGGGCTGACAGAACACGGTCATCGGGAAAAATACTTTACTGTCATCAACGGGTTTCGTCATCAAATCTGCCAAAGATACGCACAATACGCAAACAGCAGAGAAAAAAACACGAAATTAGGGCAACAAGAGATGATATGCTTGGACATTTATGCGAGAAGAGAGAAATTGAGGAGGAAAAAAAACCGAATATGATGTTTGGTATGCAGGTGCGCGTGAGTGGCTAAGGATCTTTGGTGAGGACGGTGTCATTTTTGATGACAATGGGCGCGGGGGGCAGCTGAGATGGCGGAGGCGTGTCGCCTTGGCATTGTGTCTCGGTGAGATATTGGCCCTGGTCGTCAATCACAAAACGGTCCTCATTTGGGTGCGATGTAATCATGCGCTTCAATGGGTAATCAATGTACAAATCCTAAAAACAACAAAAAAAGCGTATCAAAAGCTGACCGTTGCTCTTGCGCGCCTCATTGGGCTTACCTGCGATCCACGCAGGCGGATATGACAGATGGGGCATGCCCAATCTTGCTGCTGGGTCATCAATTCAAAGTAGAGCTTGGCATCAAAGCATGAGCGGTGGCGGCAAAAGATGCTTTTGCATGGATGCTGGATTTTGGTGAGCATGATGGGATCCATCAACGAAATGTACTCCTTGCCGCACACAATGTCGTCATTGTCGTCATTCATCGCTTCGCCTGAATAAACAAGAAAACCAAAAAAAAAAAAAAAGCGTCAAAAAAGCATTGTGGCGCACCCGATTGCATGATTCAGTGCTTTACTCGTATAAAAGAGCCGCCCAGTATCCAAAAACAAGCTTTCAACTAGGACGAGATTTCCACGACTCTCTGGGGGACATTGGTTGAACAGTCGTGTGGCTTCTTGCTGCGTGGTATCTAGCGTGGCCGAATTCGAGAGCGCGTCGGACATGAGTTTGGCCGCCGTCTGGATGTACAATTGGCACAGCAGCTAGACAAAGAAAAATAGAAACAAATGTCAGAACAATGAGACCAATAAACGATGCGTCACTCACGTCAAAGCTGCTTTTTTTCGAAACGTAGGCGATTGAGACGAATTGTGCGCGTGCGCCCACCACGTCCTCGTCCAAGGCAAACTCAATTGTCACATCCGTCTTGGATTTGATCGATTGCCAGTCGTACTTGTCCGTTATGTCAATGTGTTTGAATCCTTTATCGATGGTCTCCTAAGAAAAAAAATGTGAGCCAATTCGCCACTTGATAATGACGCGACCCGGTGTCGCGTGCACGCTGCTTCAGCAACGCGATTTGCAAAAGAAAAGTCGCTCATATCACATTTTTTTCGTGTTCTTTACGTCATCTTGATGCGACCATGTTTCTTTTCCCTGAATCAGCAAGGAAGAGCAGCGCGGCGTCAATGAACGTCGAGGCGACATCCAAAGGTACATGAACAGGTGGCGCGGTGGGCTTTGTTTTGCAGAGACAGCAGCAGTGCCCAAAGCTTTGGCAAGTTTTTGGCCGTCAATGGTATATTTTTGCACAAATGCCTCTGTCGGCGGCAGCCGGACGCGATAAATTTCGTCGCCGCGGTCGATGAATTCCGTGCTTGGCAGCAGGTCGTAAGCAAACAGGTCTGAGGCCTTTTTGTTCGATGATCTTAAATTATAAAAAAAAACATAAAACGCGTGAATATTAAGAATTTGCCGCGAATTCATCCATTTTCTGTATATTTTTGCGTGGATGTACCTCTCACGCTCCTTTTGACACGCGAGGTCTTGCGCTTTGCTGACAGGATAGCCAGGGTATATGATAGAAAGGAGCAGGCGAGCGTGGTCGGGCTGTTTCAAGGAACCAGGCACTTTGACAGCCGTGAGGCTTTGCTCCAGCAGGTAACCATGAATCTTTTTGAGCGCCGGTTTGGTCTGAAGAAAGAGACTGGCAGGTTGCTATAGTGCAGGTTAACAAAAAAGTGAGAATTTTAGCTCCAATCCCGCTCTTTTTTCTCTTTGAAGTGCTTGTCTTACCATGAACGTCTCCATGGCACTGGCCAAGTTGAGCTTGAGAAGTTGGCCGAGCTCCTTGATCTGCCGCAGCGTCAAAATGTGCGCTGGCTGCTTGATATTTTTGCGTCGTCGCTGTCCCAAAGCCCCCATAGCCGCTTTTCGAGCTTCTTGATCGATCTGCAGTGAGACAAAAGTGAAAAGCAAGAGGCAAAGCACCTTTTTCAAGGAGCGCGGCATGAAAAAAAGAAAGAGCCCGGTAAAGATTTAAATCCCGCCGGACCATGCAAAAGTATCTTTTGGATACTTTTTACAAAAAGAATGAGCAACAATCAAGTCAGTTCCCTTGACGTTTGGTGAGTTGAATATACTTGGAAGACGCTACGTGCAGTCTAAAAATGAGGGCGATTGGACGACGGACGGGTCAGCTAATGAGCATTTTGAAAAACGATCCAAACATTAATTACTGTATTTAATTCTCGACGGGGACGCGTCCTGGCGACGCGTGCGCGCTCGCACTGGTACTGTAACAGGATCAACGGATACACCCGTGGGCATTGGTGATCGCCGGAATATCGCGTGTCATGATGAACAGCAGATGCAGCGCTCTTTTTTGCCTGGTTTTATACGCATCCTTATGCCGCGCCTGTCGAACGTGGCACAGACCCAGGCACATTAAAGTGCTGCCCTGGAGATGCGCTCGCCGCAACAATTTGCGGCTCTCTGCCAGGAAAAATATCTTATAAAACCGGTATTTAATCATTTTTTAATTGACTGCTCATCGCTTGAAATCAAACCGTTAGTATCGCCATACTCTGATATAACGATAACAAGCAACCCAAGAATGCTTATTATCTCCACAGGTGAGTTTGCTTCCCAATGAAAGGAATACCGTGACAATTCGATTTTTGGCTATGAATCGCTTGTTTTTATGCAATTGTTTGTTGTGAACGCGCAACAGAGGCGCGGCGGCACGCTCATAGGAAAACCAAAGTCAGTCTCCACAATCTGACACCAAAGCCAGGCACGGAGGTGCCGACGACGCACGGGTGCCTAGGTAAAATAGGGAAAAACAAGAAAAACAAGAAGGCGTGCCACCATGCGGGCACGCTATTGCTCCAAGTTTGGCACAACGGGAAGCATTGATGAACATGTGACACACACGCACACGCCCGTCGCGGGTTGAAAATCGCTAGTTCCCATGGCCCACCATTGCCCCGCATGAATTTGGCGTATGGCGCCGCTGCTGTTGATGAGGCGCACCTGCAGACGGAGATGCACTGCATCTTGCTCCCAACCCCCCTCTCCTTGCACCCCTCGTTCCCGTGCTTCCGCGGCGGCGCCATTGTCGCACGCCCTGAGCTTTTGCGCCAAGATGCATGACCAAGTTGTAAGACCTCGCGCAAAAAAAAAAAAAAAAAAGTCAAAAGCCCCCAAGCCCTGGCCCGGAACAACGTTAAAAATGAGACCATAAAAATATTTTTGTGCGCCCCGTTCCCATTCTCTTGCGGTTGCCACTTTTGGATAATGGCCATCGGTTTTCGTCTTCAAAAAGCAAGCGCCATTTTTTTTTCTTTTTGTTGTTGTTCATGCCGTGTTTTGTTGTTTTGTTTGGCGTTGCGCTCTTGTGCAACGTGATTCGCCATGCAATCAAGTGAGAAACAAAAGCAAAAGGCGGTGGCATCGTCGCGGCAAATCAGGGGGACGGGGGCGCAAGGAAGCACATTTTGCATAAAATCAAAAAAATCGAAAAAATAGATGGGACGATCCAATTTTTGTGAGGCAAACATTGTTGGGCATCGGGCCACCAAGCGAAATTGAATAAAGTTTTGTCATAGAGTTTGGTCTCGGATGATCAAGCCCACGTTTTTCTTTTTTTTTTTTTCTTTTTGCCTCGGGACGCCGTGAGACGAATTGGCTGGACATGAAGGGTTTAGTTTCTATCGTGCCCACTCTGAGAGAAGGCAAGCGCCAATGAGTGAGTGAGACCTTTCCATGGTCTCTTTTGGAAAGGGGTAAACGTTTAGGGCCAGCGAGTAGGCAAGCTTGAAAATCGGATCTGTTCTGACGTGTGCTCACGGGCCGGGTGAGGCAATTCAAACTCCATCGGAAAAGAAAGGAACTGCCATCGGCTTTGGGCCAATTCCGCTCCATTCGAGGATGTGGGGCGCACAAGCAAGTTTTTTTTTTTTTTTTGCAGGGGCAATTTTGCAATTGAATGGTAGGACGACCAGGGCAAGCGTCGTGTTGCATAGCGATAAGAGTGCCTCTGGTGTGCTTGCGCAGAGTGACAAGGTCGTTGCCCGTTGCGTCTCAAAAGAAAGACAAGGGAGAGGCATGAAAAAAAAAAGAAAAAAAAAACTTGATTTCGCATTGGAGAGACCCGCTAGTCCGATGATATTCACGTTCTCTTTGGATGCGGGGAGGGGGGCCATGACGATGACTCGACAGGCTTTGCAATCTCCTTTTTAAAATTTCCGTCTGTCAGCACGGCCAATCAGTTTTTCGCGGAGAGCGCCATTGCACCCCCAATTCCTTCCATCTTCCTTTCATCTCGTAATCAGGCCATGGCGGACCATTGTACGGTCAAAATCTGGAAAAAAGATATGCTTCGTGTGAGAGCGCGTGTTCTCGTGAAAGGACGAGGAAAAAAAAAATCATGGTGTTTGACGAGGGTCATTGATTTCTACCCTTGCTTGTGTGACCTTGCGAATTCGCGCGGCCATAAATAGGGTATTGTTGCGCGACGTGGGTTGTCGTGTTGGGCGGTGCGCCGTGAGCAATTGAAGCGAGGTGCTTTTTTTTTGGTGGGCGGAAAAGAAAAAAGATTTTTTTTCCGTGCCCAACCTGCTAAGGTGTCTCCCCCCTTTTTTTTAGGCTGACGGAAAAACGTGGGGGGAGGGGAAAGCCTCTACGCTCCTTTTGGTCTCTTCTTTTTTCGTTTTTCAAGCTCCATTTTTATTGACAAAGATCCTTTTCTTCTAATCATCAATCGGACTCTCCACTCCCCCCCTTTTCTTTCTCCCTTCTTGCACCATTCCGCGTCCCTCTTGATTTCTTCACTGTCTTTTATCACTCTCCTTATTGTTGCATTTGCGTCATGTCTATACAGGAACGGCCTAATCAACCAAAAGACAGCCTGCCATCACCGCCGCCAGCAGCCAATGCGGACAATACCTTCTCGTTGACCGATTTGTTGCAGCCGACAATGACTCTGGAGCAGATCAAGATTATCGAGCTTGCCTTGCAAAAGATCAAGTCGAAACGAGACGCTCTTTTGTCAAAAGATCAAGGTAAAAAAAAAAAAACGTGAAAATCGGCGCGCCTCTTTTTTTTTGTTGGGTGGTGGACAAAAGAGCAGCGGTTTTAGCTTGTGGTCCAACCCGTTGACATTCATCGCCCCCCTAAATTCTTTCTTTTTTTTTTTTTGTTTGTCCAACAAATAGGCGCCGGTAACACAGTGCCATCTTACGATTGGTCTCTCATGGCAAAACAAATGGCCAAGGCATTGACGACCACCTGTCAAAAGGCCATGCAGAACAAAGCGACCACTATCAAGGCGTCGACGACCGCCGCGACCATCAGCACCGCTAAGCCACCGACACCCACTAGCGCGACCATGCCCGCAAACACGTCGACGTTCCTTACCCCGCCTGCTTCGCCGCCTGCAACGCCCATTGTCAAGCCCACGAGTGATCAGCAGCAGCTCTTGCAGCAACAGCACGAGCAGCATGCGTCTTATCCGGCCGACGACGACAAAATCAAGCCAATTGCCTCGGAACCCACCACGGAGATGCGCGACGGCGTCGAATGGGTGAGCTTTGTGTACTCGCATTTGCGCATTGTGCGCCGCTATTGCATCCGTACGGACCTCGACACCATCGACACAGAAACAATGGACGAGCAATTCAAAAAGGAAAACTGCGTAAGGCATCCCCCCTCCCAAAAAAAAAGAAAAAAAAGAAATTGGAGCGCCTCTGACGCGTGCTTTTTCGCTCTTTTTTCAGGTTTACCCTCGCGCACATTTGCCTCGTGAACAATACCAAGGCAATCGCTGGGCATACGAGACCGAATGCAATCGTCTTGGATGGAAATTGGCGTTTTTGAACAAGGACGAGATTGCGGGGAAGCGAGGTTTGATCCAGCGCGCCGTGGACTCGTATCGCAATCGTTATCCGAGCATGCGATCGCGACGTGTTGCGCGTCAGGAGAAATTGCGCAAGGGCACGCTGCGCAAGCGCCGTCCGCTCAGTGAAGAGGAATTGGCCGCCCAAGACCAAGTGGCACACAAGATACCCAAATTATACCCGTGCCAGGACAAGTCCAGCAAGCCAAAGACTCTCACCGTCGAGGACCATCAGGGCCATAAGCACCGAATTCGCATCAATATCGAAACCGTCGATCTTCCCGCCATCGATCTCCATTTCAAGCGCGCCAATTGCGTCTATCCTCGCGCCATGCACATCTCGTCCTGCGACACTAACAGCACATTGACAAAACGCACTTTGGATGAGGCTCTTTGCAATGAAGTCGCGTGGAAATTGGTAAAACAAGAAAAAAATCAGCTTTATTTTTTTTTTTTTTTTTTTTTTTTTTTTTTTTGCTGGCATCTGACGCATTTTTTGTTCTTTTTTTATTTTCAGGCGTGGCTCAATTCCAAGCAGCTTGCCAACAAGCGCGTGCTTTTGCAACGCGTTTTGGACGTTTATCGCAGCAAATTCATGCCTGACATGCCGACACGTCCTGCGTCGCGCTCGTCGTTGCAGCGACCGACGCCATTGACCATGGAAGCCCTGGCGGCACATGAGCAGCAGCACGAGCAATTGGATCCGTTTGGGTTTCCCAAGAAAAAGCCGGTTGATGACGACAATGACAGCATTTACACGGGGACGACGGATTCGCTCGATTTCCACGATTGTTTCTCGCCACCTGCCGACGACGACCACGCATCCATGTTGGATTTGCCTTGCAATTCTTCCGCGACGATGTTGGACACGTCCAACATGATGCTTATCCAGCCATTGCCCACGACAACTAGCGCCGGCGCCAATGTCTCGGAAGAAACGGCCGCCGAGGTGGCCGTCGCGGTGGTGGATGACGCGCAATTGCCCCTGCCCCTGCCGCCTATGATGGCCGACGATTGCTTTGAATCGGTGCTGGACGCCATGGCGTCGTCGCCGCGCCAATCACTCTCTTGCACGCTGACAACCGCCTCGGACCTGATGGATGATCACCTCAGCATCAGCACCTGTGGCGCCAATTCGCCTCCTCACCGCTACACTCACGTACACGCCCACGAAGACGCGTTCGTCGACCCGTTGCTTATGCACCACGACGATCCTCACGCACCTTTTGCCCTTCCCTCCGCCGCAAAGGACTTTGATGACTTGCTGCCCACCGGCATCCTCGCCCAGCAGGACATGGATTGGATTGCGCAAGGCGATGAGTGCCTCTTGGCCACCGACTCGCAAGCTGAGCTTGTGCATCAGCTTTTTACTGCTTGATTCGCTCATTTTTTCTAATTTATTCCATCTTTTTTTCATCTCCCATCCTTTCCCCCCCCCTCACATCTTCATGCACCTTCTCTCTCGTCATCCTTTATGTATATCTTTCCCTCTTTTCTCCCTTCTTTTTTTATTTTTCTCGCCTAAAATCGTATAGACGTCGTCCAAAAAAAAAGTAGTATCTTATTGTAAATTTTTTTCTTCTCTGCTCTCTCTAGTAAACCCGCACGACAAATGTATTTACTGTATCTGTATTGAAATTGCGCTTCAGGACGGGCCGGTGGAACTATTTTACCGTGAAAAAAAAGCCCAAAATCAAGAAAAACGAGAGTTCACATGACTGAGCAAATGGATGGGGAGGCCGTGAATGACGCCCACGCAAGCGGACTTGTGTGGCGGGCCCGATGTGGGCGCTTGCCTCGCTTCCACCTTTTTGTTTCTTCTCATTGTTGCTATTTTCCCCTTTTTTTTCTCTCTGTTTTCCTTTTTTCTTTTCACCCTGTTGCCATGAGTATCGAATTGGACTCGGTCAGCTACGCGCTCTTGGCGTCTATCTTTGGCGCGACGGCGTTCATGTCGCTGCGGTCGTCGCACGGCTCGGATATCCACCCAATTTTGCTAAACGCGCAAGCCGACGTGTCTCGCATCCGCCATGTGGGCGAGTCGGCTATCTATCGGTCGCGTATGTATCCCAATGGCTCGCCCTTGTTGTCCACCACCGACCGAAACATTCGCACTCTTCACGACCTGTATCACATTGGCATAAAAAACAAATTTGCTCAGCAAGCCTGCTTTGGCCAATACAATGGCACTGCCTATGAATGGGTAAGATGGGATTAGGGCGACCAGGGGCATCGGCTGCGATGGCTCATATCGATTTTTCTCGATGTTTTGTTAGAAAACTTACGGTAAAAAAGCGAAAATCGCCATTTACGCGTCTATTTCATTCGTCATTCATTCCAACGGTCCCTTTTTTTTTTCGTGAGTAGACAAGGCATTGCAAGAGGTCGAGGCGCTGTACCGCGGTTTGGCCGCGGCCGTGCCCGGTCTGAAGCCGAAATCCAACGACCCATCGTCTTTTGTCGGCATTTACGGCTACAGCTCTGCTGGTAAGGATGTCACCATGCCAATTGTACGCGTCTCACATTGTTCGTTTTTTTTTTTTATGCAGCCACGACTACCTTGTCACTGAGTAAACAGATTGATTGTCGCGCTTTTGACACGCTTTTTGACGCGTTTTTTGTGTTTTTTTTTATTTTATTGTTTAATTTTTGCTGCGCACACTAGGCTGTCACATCCACGGCTTGGTCACGGTACCCATTGGCGCCAAGGCCACGTCGTCGCACATTGACCACGTCATCAAGACCACCGGCTTGCAGGTGCTGGCCGTCGACAAGGCGCATTTGGACCAGGTGCTGTCGCTGATCCAGGGCACGTCCGTCCAGACCTTGATTTTACTCAATGGCAAGGCCGACGTGCCTGCAGACGTGCAGGTGCTCATCCTCGACGAATTGATTGCCCAGGGCAAATCATTGGAACCTGTGCAAATCACCCCTGGTGCGTAAAAAATCGAAAAAAAGCGAAAAAAATCGCCATTGTTCACGTCACTCATCCCATTCACGTTCTTTTTAGATCCGACGACCATTGCTGGTATCTACTTTAGCAGCGTATCGGTATGGCATTGTGTTTATGATGGATGGCCAAGGAAGACTAAGGCGAGTTTTGGTCTTTTTTTATATTATATGCATATTTAGGACTCGGATCCCGGTGTTGTGCTTTCTCACAAGAACCTGGTGGCTGCTGTTGGTAAGTGTTCACATGTGGAAAGCAAAAACAGGGGCGAAATAAAAGGACGCAAATGACGCACGCGCATGATTTGCCGGATGCTCATTTGTTTATTACGCGTATTTGTTTTTTAGCCAGTCAAGGGGTCGTGCTGCCACAACAACAAAAGCTGAGTGGCAAGGATCGTCTGTTGTACAATCTCCCAGTTGGTAAACAAAGAGAATTTTAATTGTGTCATGCAAAGAACAAACGGACTGACGTGATGTTTTTGTCACAGACAATGCCTTTGGTTATGTCCTGGCGATCCTGTTCTGTTGCTTTGGCGCGTCTGTGGCCTATGGCACCGAGTATTCTCAGAGCGAGCGTGTCACCGCCTATTTGGACACGGTGGCGGCTGCTCAACCCACTGTTTTTGCAAGGTAAGGGCGCATTGGGGAGGAAATGGAGGAATTGGTCAGGACTCACATGCCGGTAATGATGCACATAGTGGCTCTGCCTTGTTGTCTGTTGTGCGCGAGCACATTGAGCAGCATTATGGCAGCTCGTTCCTCTTCCGCCGCGGCTACGATAAGAAATTGGCCGATTTGCAAGATGGACGTCTCGTTGTTGACAGCAAGTACGACATGCTCGTCTTCCGTGATATTCAGCGCAAGATGTTTGGCGGCCAATTGCGCTGGATTTACCTGGAAAATGGTATAAAAAAAAAAAAAGCGAAAAAAAAATACGCTCATCGCCTCTTTTTTTTTTATGCTCAGATGCCAGCCAGGTGGCGCCCTTTTTCCGTGCGGTGCTCAATGTGCAAGTGATCCAGGTGCTCAATCAGGCGGAGACGTGCGGCACGACGACGGCCTCTATTTTTTACGATTATCAAGATAAAGGCGCGACGGTGGGCGTGCCTTTGCCATGCGACGAAATCAAGCTGATGGACGCGCTCGAATCGGGTTACCGATGCGACGATGTGCCCAATCCGCGTGGCGAGCTGTGTGTCCGCGGCAACAATGTCTTCCAGGGCTATTGGCAAGCACCCGACTTGACGCTCGACGTCCTGGACGCCGACGGATGGTTCATGACCGGCTGGCTTGCTGAAATCCTGCCCAATGGCACGCTCAACTTGCTCGGTCGCAAGCAATCCTAAGGATGAACATCAACGCCTATCTGAATAAAGAAAAAAAAATCGGCAAAATGGCTTTCCCATTGGGCAAGTGGTGGTGTCTCAATCAAAGGAAAAAAAAAAAAGGGGACTGTGCGTCACATTGGTTTGTGTGGTGGATGCGGGGGAATTTCACGGCAATCGATGAATCAATCAGAAATCAAGCCAATGGCAGGCTGTGCGTGTGCAACGACGCCAGTCGGAACAAGCAGGGAAAAAAAAGCGAAAGAAAAGAAAAAAAAATTTGAGCCAAGCAGCTTTCGAGGGGGACCCCGGCCCGGCTTATAAGTTTTTTTTTTTTTCTTGAACCCCCTTTTCTATTTCTCTCTCTCTCTTTTTTCTTCCCTTTTTTTTTTTTCCTTCCAGCGGTTCCATCCTACATATACTTTTACGTCATATATGAAGCTGTTTAAGAGCACACACGAATTTGACTACAAGTGGAGCCTTGTTTCTGCGGCTCAGTGGCAAAAATACCCAAACGAAAACTGCCCACACGTCCAGCACGTCGACGTCTTGAATAGAACCCTTGACCAAGAGACAGGCGTCCTCACCACCGAGCGTCTCATCACTGTCGAGCAAAATGTGCCCTCCATCATCCGAAAGGTACAAAATCTTTTGTTTTGATGCCCATTGAACGCCTTGCTGACGTATTGTGTGGCTTGCTTTTTGCTTTGTTTTTAGATTCTTGGGTCAGGCACCACGCAATATGTGCGAGAAATCTCCATCATCGACCCCAAAGAACAGACATTGACGATGCACAGCGTGAATTTGACCATGGCCAACCTGCTCAAAGTGGAGGAAACCATTGTGTATCACGAGCACCCTGAAGGACCACACAAGTAAGACCCTCAAATTCATCCCCAAACAGCGACAATTGCATCATAAAACTGATCAATCTTGTTTTTTTTTTTAATCTTTACCTTTTAGGACTCAATTCACACAACAGGCCGCCATTTCAGCTGGCAGCATGGTCTCTCGATGGGGCGGTGTCCTAGAGGACTTTTCGCTCAAGCGTTTCCAACAGAATGCGCAAATTGGCCGTGAAGGCTTCACCAAGGTCTTGGAGCGCTTTGTCGTCATGGCCGAGGCTGCCGAAACAAAGATGGATCAGTGAAAAATGCCATGGCATTGAAATTATTCCCCCCACCCCCCTAAAAAAAAGGCCCAATGCCTCTCTCTTCAAAGTGTACATCCATCCGTCCTTCCCCCTGCATATACAAATAGCATTGTTTTTCTTCTTTTTTACCCTAGATTCCTCGCTTTTTTTTTTCGTTTACAAAATAAAAAAAGTATTCCAGTAGACTCCACAAAAAAAATCATAGGTCTCATTGTCATTTGTCCATGGCTTGTCCCCATCGGAGCCTGGTCGGCGTGACAAATCAGAATTGCCGCCTGCCATTGCCATCTTTACCCCACTGTTGGCACTGCGCCTTGTCAATTCTTGTGACGATACGCGCTTGTGACGACACGCGCTACAAATATTATTTCTGGCGCGTGACCACTTCAAAAAAAAAAATCGATACCATTCTATAAATTCTAATATCGTCGGGCTCATTCTTTTCTTCTTTGTTTTTCTTTTTTCCTCTGAAAAATGACTTTCATAGAGCCATTAATTGGTGCTGCAGCAGGTGCCGGTGGTACGATGGCTGCAGCGGGATTAGTGTTGCCGGCGATAGGTTTCGGTGCTGAAGGTGTTGTTCTAGGAACGCCAGCCGCAGCGATTCAGGCATCCATCGGCAATGTTGCTGCAGGGAGCTTGTTTGCCATTGCGACAAGTGTTGGAATGGCTGGACCCGATGTTAAAACGATCATTAAGGCTGGTGTAGTCGGCGCTCTCGTGGGTTGTGCGGTTGTTGCCGCACAGTACTACACGTCTTAAAAGAGCAAAAACAAGCATAATCGTTATTTTATCCGTTCAATTGACGTTTATCCTGACTGTCTGATGAATAAAAGGGCACTGCATATTTTTATATGTATTTGGCTTGCCTCATCGAGGCCCTGGCGGCATTATCGAGAAGATTCAGGGAAAAGAGAAAGAAGCAAAAATTGTGAATTCACTGTCATGTGCCTTTGGCTTGCCTCATCGAGGCTCTGGCGGCGTGACAAATCAGAATTGCGGCCGTCATTGCCATTTTCGACCCCATCTTTTTTTTTCGTAGGGGGTCATTCTTTTCTTTTGCTTTTTTTTTTATTCACTTGTCGGTTGCCATGGACGCCTTTAAAGCGTATGACGACTTTTTGTTAAAAAACGTCGCTCAAATTTCTAGTATTGAGTCGGCTCTGCGTTCTCTGTAAGTCTCGAGCGGCTACAAAGCCTCGCAAAAGCGTCCACTCACTCGTTTCTCACTTTGCACTAGGTCATATATCCTGCCTGGTAGCGTCTTGACAGGCCAATTCGCCAAGAAAGGCTGTTGTAATTGACTCTTTCGTTCTCTCTTTTCCTAGGTCGCTTTCAGGATGCGGAATTGACGTCGCAAGCCAGTAAGAAATGCCTTGTTTCTCGCGTAATGGCATCGCTAAACGCTTTTTTTCGTTTTTTATATTTTTTGTTGAAAAAAAGTCTATGCCAGTCTCAATTTGATGAGCTTGTATCACAACTCGGTGTTGCGCCGAGCAGCCAATGACTTTATTGAACAATCCCAGGGCCAGGGCATGGATGAATCGCCATTCAACAAGTACACGCGGTTCTGGTCGTCCACGTCGCAGCCTCACCGCGCCATCTCGTCCGCCCTGTCGCTCATTGACTACACCCAGGTCCTCGTGGAGATGATCGTTGTCAAAAAGCTGCCAAAGAACAAGCATTACCAAGTCGTTGCCTTGATTGAAGGCATAAAGTAAGTAAAATGGAGGGGAAAAGTGTATAAAAGGTATAAAACGGATGGGTCAGCAAGGACGTGGAGGAAGTGTGGGAAGAAGAATGGGTACCTGGCAACGAGGGAATGCGTAGCAAAGTGTCCTCATTCGGCTCTTTTTGTTTGTTTTTTTTTCTTTTTCCTCAATTAGGGCGCTGCTGCGGCTGACGCTGTTCCGTCTGACACAACACCGCATGATTTTGTACCCCAACCACCTTGAGCGCGACGTGGATCCGTCAGCATTGGACCCGCAGCGCCATCGTCACCTGCAGCAGCCGACCTATAGCTGGACAGGGCGGCGCACGGGCAAGGCGGTGCCATTTTTGGGCACGACGATTGCCATGGACAAGCAGGAGCGATCGCACACAAAGTACTCGGATGTCAATGACTATCTCATGTCGCGCGTGCTCACGGCCGAGAAATTGCGCAAGCCCACGCAAATGGTGCATATCATGTCGTCGCTCGCGCGCTTTGGCGAGATTGCATCCATCTTCCGTCCCTTGATCTACGTGCTGGCCATCATGATGTGGGGCCGTCGCGCATGGAAGCCTTGGTTCGTCTCGCTCGCCATCGACGTCATCGCCAATTACGCCATTTACCGCGGATACCAGGCCCCTGATGGCCGCTCCATGATGATGCCCCTTGAAAAGGCGGAATACCATCGCAGACTGCGCCTTTTGGCTCTGTACATCATCAAGGGCGCCTTTTACATTGACTATACTCGGTAAAAACACAAAAAAGAAAAAAAAAGTGCGGTTCAGGTACTGATTGAGCGCGTCGCGTCGCGTCCCTTTTTCATTCAACATAGCCCCAAGCTCGAGCGCTTCTGCAACAAGCTGGAGAACAAACCAATTCTCAAGATGGGTGCTGGCATTCTGCGCGATTATCTGCCGTTGTGGGAAAATATCTATTTTTACAGCTCTACCTCCTGATTCAACGCTCCTTTGTAGATTGGCATGGCAACGCAATAAAAGCCGACATAAACAACACCATTGTCGAGAGTCAGGGTGTGTGTGGCGTGGGGGGGGTCAATGCATCTCAAATTCGTGTTTTTGCCAGGGAATTGGCCGCCCCCGGGTGCTCCAAGGAGCCCAGGGTCGCTACGTCGCTACGCGACACAGCCTTCGACCGCACTAGGTTAACCCAATGGCTTTTTTTTTCTTGGCTTTTCCTAGGCGCTTTTTCTTGCATTGTACACTTAATGGTAGCAGCAGGACAATGAGGTCATGATTTTTGGTTACACAGGCGCGTCGGAGAGCCTGGTCCAATACGGAAGTCGTGCGTGAAACCTTGCGGACGGGGAGTAGTGAATCGCATGAACGAGATAGTGGGATGCGGCGTGTTGACCACAAAATCAACCATCATTTTAGTAAAAATGTCGCCTAAAACGAGCTGACGACAGCCGTCATCCTTTTGCATCTCTCTTCCTCGAATCCGAAACTTGATTTTTTCTCTCTGTTCCATGCTTCCTACAACAATCTCGTTTCTCGTCACGCGTGCCTTTGAGCTGACAGACACCTTTGTTTCGCGCAATTGGGGTCAAATTAATAGACCGCCGGCTGCGACGCCTGCCATTGGAGTCCCCACCGCTACCACGGCTGGCATCAACCATTTTTTGGTTCCTGAGCCAATGACACCAACGATGACTTTGATTGAATCGGCCGCCGTCGCAGAAACTGCCTATTTTCAGACGCTCCATGCCAAATTCCTTGTTTTGGCCGCGGTGGTGGGACTGATTGGCATCGCGCTGGTATTGTTCTTCTTTTGGGGTCGCCGCAAGTCATTGGTAAAAAAAAAAAAAAAAAAAAAAAAAAAAAAAAAAAAGGAGAAAAAGTGCATTGTGCTGATTTTCCACATTTTTAGACACGTGGGCGCGCCGCGGCTGTTATTGCAGGTCCATTGCGTAGCCTTGGCTCGAATTTGCTGAACCATGTATTGGAATTGCTTGAGCGAATGCAAGTTGTGTTCTACTTGTCAATGCTTGGCACCATTGCTCTCATTACGTTCGCGGTGTATATTTTGTCACGCGTGATTGTGCTCCTTGTCGTCAATGTGATGTTCATTTTGACGACCCTGGTAGCCAATGGCAAGGTGATCATCCCATTGTTCATCGTAGTTATGGGCGAATTGTCAGTGCAAGCTGCGGAAAGCCTATGGGGCGTTTTCAAGCACGTCAGCGAGTATATTTTCAAGACCGTGGTCGTGCCCTTTGCCTTGGGTACATTGGGACTCATCGTCCTCATTGTTGCATTCCACATTGTGAAACCATGGGTCTCTGTCGCCCTATTGGTGGGTGGAAAAAAAAGCAAAAAAAAAAAAAGAAAAGAAAAGAAATGAAAGAGAGACTGACGCGTCGCGACTTTTTTTTGCAGTCCGCTGCCGCTGCGCAGCATCGCACTGGCATATCGGATCCCCTGGATTACCACATGACCCCACCAATTCAAGCGCACGAGCCAGGTGTCAGTGTGGGGACTAAAGTCGATGATCCTGAAGACGAATCGGCTGCAACAGAGATTGCCACGCAAACAGGCGCATTGAACGACGACGTGTGTGCACTCCAGGTCGAGTGCGACAAGGTGGTCAAGACTCGCTTGGGGCAAGCGGGCGTCAACAAGACTATAGCAAACATCCAGCTGGAGCGCAAATCTCAGATGGAGAAGCAAACAACGCGACTTGACACCAGGCAGACCGCCCGGGACAAGCGCTACCGCAGCCCAGAGTACCTAGAAGATCGCTACAATCGCCTGCGAGTGGAAGTGGACAAGCTGGAGGGAATTATCAGTGCCAAGAGAAAAGAACAGATGAAACAGCAAGCCAATCTTGACCAGGGGCGCGCCGAGCACTATAAGATGGATTGCAAGATGGAATACGAGACGCGGCAGCTCTCGTACAGACTTGAGACTCGGGCGCGCCACGCCAATGAAGAGCTGATGAAGATGCACGAAAATATGCTGGAGCAGGCAGCGCTTATTGCTCAGCAGCCAGGTCCAATCAATATTGCATTGATCCAGCAGCAAATGATGCAACATCAAGCAATAGTTCAGCAGCAAATGCAACACCAAGCAATGGTCCAGCAAATGCTGCAACACCAGTCCATCAGCAGTCAAGACAAAATCACCCCTGGGCAGCAGCAGCACCCTGTGGAGGAAAAAAAACAACAAATTGAATCTTCTTCTTCTTCTTCGCGGTACGGGAGCGATTCGGCGCGATCCGCAGCATCACGTGCACCGAAGCGCGGAAATCATATTAAAAAACATGCTTGATTGCTATTTTTTTTATTAAAAACCAGATCTCGTCAACCAATATGTTAACCCATTATTGGCTCGCTCCAAATGTCCACAAAAGCATCAGGAAGACAGTGCCATTTCCATAATGTTTGTTTGCCCCGACGAGTGACTTTTTGTACGTACGCATGTACAGTAAAAAGCTGATCAAACATCATTTAATTACAGTACGCAATTTTTTAAATTCAATGTTCTCAACAACGAAGCGAACAACACACGATGGTGCTTTTAACGTATCGTATGATAAGCAGCTGTTGCGTCTCTATACTGTATGATAGCTAGGTATTAGGTATATTATAATCTTATTTTAATTTTTTTTGCTTGACTTTGTTGCTGCAAGATGATCCATCCGGGCATGCATGGATTTCGGGTGAAATAGAATTTGCCGTACAGTATGTCTTGAGCTGACTTAGCTACTGTATGTCAAATAATATTGTAGTCAAAATTTTATCATACTACTGTATTTTGATTTTTTGATGGATTTCGAGAAATTGAATGATGACTTTGCGTTGGTCATCAAAAAATCGCGCAGTCAACGACAATGCAAGAAGATTTACAGTAGATGTCAGGATCCGCCCCGCGTTCCCGACATGTGCCACGCCTTTTGACCCTTTTCCTTTTTTTTTCTTTGCGTGCATCGCTCGCTTCCTCATCCCACTCGCTCCTCACGCCACCATGACCATCCGCCTTACCTTGTCTCTCTGCCCCTTCTGGCTTGCCGCCCATGAATGCCTTCCTTGTCTTGTTTGTCTCGCGCGTGCCCCACTCCTTTGGCCGCGCCCTCTTTCCTTTTTTTTGGGAATTGCCCACCCAGCTTCTGCCGCTGACACTTTTGGAAGCCCGACTGGGCAATCCCCATCATCGGCTGCCCATTTAAGCAGTCGCTTCCCCTTTCCCCTTTTTTTTCCCCCTTTTCTTTACCTGATCATTCCCCTGTTTGCCGCACCGTCCCCTGTCCCTTTTCCTTGTCCCAATAAAAGCTCATTGTCCGAATCATGCACCACAGCCCATCGCCAAGGCATCGACGGCGCCGTGAGAGCATTTCCTCGCTTGACGAGGAATTGCTCGAACTAGGCATAGAGGTCGATGTCTTCACGCCAGCCCCCGCGCCTGTATTGTCCCCGGACGTGACGCCCGAGGTCCAGCAAACGCGTGCGCCTGACAGTAGAGGAGACAAAAACGCGATTAACGCGGTATCCTATCAATAAAACCGGTCCTGATGTTTTCCGCATGCTGAAAGAGAATCAAATTCTGCAACGGATACGCGGATCCTATTTGCGTTTTGAGCATTTTTTGAGGGACCCATCTTACTACCAAACGAAAAAAATGCGGCAAAGTCATCAGTTTCTCGAAATCCATCAAATCAAAATAAAATTTTGACATTGCCATTTGATTCTGCGTCCTTGATTACTGTACATACAGTATAAAACACCTTTCATATCGCAACATCCCAAGCAAGCAAAAGTTTCTGGCAAACTCGAGATCCAGGTCAAAAATTGGGCCAAATAAAAATCGCAAAAAATGGCCAAGTCAGCTCAAGACATTACATACGGCAAATTCTATTTTTCCGGAGCGGTCACCTACTGTACGTTCGTAAGTTCTTCAAGTAAATGATAGATGAACTCCCAAATTTTGTATTCATTCTCTGGGGAGAAGATTGCCGCCTGTGACAAGGGCGGCCGTTGCAGCTGCTTCTTCAATGTAGGCTGTCTTTGGCGTGGCCTGGCCAAATCAACAAGTTGCATTAAGTCAAGGAGAGAGTTGGTCGCTTGGGTTCCGTAACTGAATGGATAATAATAGCGATGAGTATTCATGATGAAGAAGGGGACGCAGCAAGCAAAAAAAAGCTACACTTTAGTACAGTACTGTAGGTTATACAACATACTCAGTATCGACGCGCGCGTCTATTTTGATGAAAAGAAGTTTAAACCACGAGTTGACGGAGCAATTGTGCATGCAGCAGATGAGTCCAAAAAAATTTTCTTGACATTTCCACAAATCCACGAGTTCTCAAAATTTTTTTGTGGATCGGTCGCAGTGAAAAAGGGTGAAAAAGGGTGAAAAAGAAGGGACCGATCAAAAGAAACGAACTCCGGTTTCATTATTATTCCTGATTGATTGCGCGCTCGATGGACGAACTTTGCACGCTTGAAAAAGTCGAACATCAAAAAGCATCATGGGATCAATTTTCAAACTCACTTTTTTCGACAACAACTGGAAAATCAACCAACGCTGCTTTTGACATGTCAAAGGCGTCTGTTAAAACTCTATCGAATGAGATCAGCTCCACTGATGGATGGCTAAAACTTGCAGAGAAAATTCACTTTTTCATCAAATCTTTAATCACGATTTGCTCGACATAATACTGTACAAGAAGCAACGGTCAAATAAATCCTGGCTGATTTTTTTATTCAAGTTTCACTAACAAACAAGGGAGCAAAGCACCTACAGTAATGGGATGACTTGCGGCACGCACCTACGTAGCTGCTTGGGTTTTGACTTTTTGCATCGGTCATTCCTACTCATTCACCAGGTAGCTGACACTACAGTACTACTCATCAATCATCAGCGCACAAAAAATGTGCAAAATAAAAAAATACAAAAATGCAAAAAAAAGTTCGCCATGCAATTTACTGTGCGCACCTTACTGTAATTTGGAAGTGTCAAACCTTAAAATTCTGCAAAAATCTCGCCCAAAGTAGGCAATTTTCTCAGTCGATCGCCGTTCATGCGTCACTCTTTGGGCTTTTTTCTTCAGTTGGGGCGACTTGACATTTTGTCTGCCAATAGCAAATTGTCGGAGTTACCTGTTTGAGATGCATTGATCACCCGGAGTTCGAAATTTCCCGAATTTGGCACTTTCTGAGATTGAAATGTGTGGCCACTGAGTGACCCCTGAAGTTTTCAAAAGTGGTCGTAGCGCTTTGGGGGTTTAAGCTTTTTTGTTGCAAAATTTGCTCAAAATTCGATGCAGCTATTTTTGCGCGGGGTCGACCATGCCGATGGACAGATGAATGCAAAGTAGAACAATTCTTGGAATTTTGGAATTTGCGGGTGCAAAAAAAATCGGGTGGACTCATCTCACGCACAGGGCTCCAGTTCGTGGCGTGACGCAACTTTCATCGGCGGACCAGTAAGCTGGAAAAAAATTTCTGGAGGAACAGCAAGCTTGTAAAGTCCCGGAAACTTACTTTTTCGCTTTTCAAAAGGCAAATGTGTACGATTTTGTACAGTGTCGCGCGCGTCTACGGATATCCAACTGACAGTGTGCGTTGAGATCTGTCAACTTCAAAATGAACGAACCAAGCAACACATTTGCGTGCAATATTCCAGTTAATTGGAGAAAGTGGCGCATTTTGCATTTTTTGGCGCTGGCTGATTGATGATTTTTATTAAAATACTGTAGAGGCAAGGCATGCTTCACACTGGGCGCAGCAGTTCCCTCACAAAATTTGAGAGTTTTAGAATCACGAAACCTGCGTCGCGGAACGTCTCAAAGCGGAAATCGTTTTTGCACCTCACTTTTTTTTTTTTTTTTACATCGAAATTCCGTGCAAGTGGCCGTCACAATTGACGTGTTGAACATGGTTGCTCACGGCAGGTATAAATTTAATGTCTGTAACGCAAGCGGTTTAATGTCTACAGCGCAAAATTTTATTTTTGAACGCATGCATTGTAGGTCGAACGAGCGCGTCACTCGAAACAGCGTGCACGCCTTTTATTACGCGCTCAGCAGAGCGGTGCATGAAATCCAGACGTAAAAAGCCCTGCAAGACAAGAAGCCGAGGTTGGTTTTATTCTCTTTACGTTTTTTGCGATCTTTTTTTTTATGCGCCATGAGCAAGAGTCTTCTTACCAAGGAGCATCTTCAAGCCTTCCATGAGAAAGGGTATACGGTGGTACAGAACGGTAAGTGGATGGCAGGAGGTCCATCCATGAGCGAACGTTGTTGAATTTGAACGTTTTTTTTTTATAAAATAGCCTTGACAACGGAAGAAGTGACACGGCTACATGACGAGGCCGATGAGCTTGCCAACTACCTTACGACCGAGGGCTACGATCTATTGCACGATCTGGGTGGCATTGTGGGTAAGAGGGAAGAGGAAGGGGAAAAATGGCCAAAGGCAGCGACCATTGCAAATATCATGGTCATTGAATTCGCTTTTTTCTTGGGGAGACAGAGCCTCTTGAATGTGGGTATCTTGACCCACTGCCGGCTGACGAGCGCTTGCACAAGACCGAGCTTGAGGCATACATCAAGCGACGCGATTTGATTACGGAGAATGTTGCAAGCTGGATCATCAAAACGCTTGCCCCCATGGCCGGCGCGCTGCTTCACCACAGTCTCACGTATCACCAGAAACTATACTTGGTAAAAAAAATAATAATCAAGCATTAGAGCCGTCATTTACAAAATGTGACCATTGTTCTAGCTGAATGAGCAATACATCATCAAACCACCCAAGACCAAGTCATTATCCACTTTTCAATGGCACAAGGTATGAGCGACGAAAGAAGAAAAAGAGAATTGACGCGTTGTGTGACATTTTTTATTATGCATTTGGGCAGGATGGCGGGTATTACCAGGATCCTGAGCTGCGAAAAGAAATGACGGTGGCGTGCTGGGTGGCACTGGACGACGTGAACGAGCACAATGGAACGCTGCTGATTGGCACAATGCAGGGCGAGCTGCACGCTGATTTGGGCGACAAGGAGCCCGAGATGATCAGCTTGCCAGCGGGCAGCATTGTGTTTTTGTCATCGCAGCTGTGGCACAAGAGCCTGGGCAATGAATCGGCGCTCTTCCGGCGCGTGTTTATGCCGCAATTCTCCAAGCGGCCGTTGCTTGACCCGGATACCTCGCTGCCTGTGGGTATGGCGGTCCCCATGCCCAACATGCTTTCGAATTGAATTGAAAAACGAATATTGCCAGCTTTTTTTTTCTGATTGTCTGATAAAATACAACGATGATTTTTTATTTTTGAAAAAAAAGAACGTATCAATGGGCCGTGAATATAAAGGGTGGGGAAGAGGTATGATTCACATGAAGTTCATAAATGCTATATGGCGCAGCCTTTTTGGGCAGCCGATCGTCATTTTCCGCTGCCTTTTCATCATGGACCTGGCCAACAAGGATGGATGGATGGTGCGTCAGGCTCTTATTGTTGGCGGGCGCGTCGCTGATGGTGCACAACGTGGTGTCGCAGAGGCATTGCAGGGTTGGCTGGTGAATCACCTGGACAAGCATTGCCTTTTCAACGTCCCAGATCTCAACCATAGAGAGGCCAAAGCCGATCAGGTAAGGGTATACTAAAGACACGTTGGTGATGCGGGCCTCGAAATCAAAGGGTTGATGCGGCTTTTTTGTGCCAGTCGTGGCAGCGGCAGCGGGTGTGGATGACGCGGAAGATGACGATGATGAATGTGAGCTGGCGATGGATGGGAAGCGTGTGTGCGTGGTGGTGAATTTGCCAGAGGAAGAGGTGAATGAGGGGGAGGACGAGAGATGCAATGGGCGCACGGACGTGGCAGTGACGACAAAGCCATAGTCGACGGCCATTGGGATATAGCGCAGGCACGGGCCCTGGTAAATTTGCTCCCATTGGACATTCTTTTCGCGTCGGCGGCTGGGGTGCATACGGACGATACCGTATTTGTTGGCGTGGACGTAAATGGCATTGTCGTGCAAATACACCTGATTCGCGTCCTTGAGGCACACAATGTATTCCTAAAAAAGAGCAAAAGATCAGAGTTTAGTGCGACGCGGACGCGATCAGTTTCTCATCTTTTTGTACCTTGACTTTTTTAAAGTGAGGCGATGGTCCGCCTTTGGAAATGGCGACAACGACCATGACATGGACGCCATATTTGGCAAGATAGACAAGCACATTTTGCTGGTGCAGCCTACCAACGACCATGGAAATGACGCTGTTTTTCTTGACCATGTACCACTTTTTCGACGATTGATAATGATGAAGACGGTGCAATGGATTGGCGAGATGTAAATGCGTGTGATGAAGATGAGGGAGATGATGTTGATGATGTTGTTGATGATGATGATGCTGATGATGGTGAGCGTCCAACTGGTAGCCATTGCTGCTACTGCTGTTGCTGCTGTTGCTACTGCTGTCGCTTGTCGTGAGCGCCGTAGACGCCATGGCCGACACACTCGATGGAACCTGGGCGTCCGACGCGTCGGCTGTTTCAATCGGATACGCGGCAAGCATGTACTTGTCGGCCGGGTCGTATGCCATGGCGATGAGAATGCCGTCAATGAGCACGAGACGGTGACACGCCTGGACAGGCATCACCTTCACAAAGCCTTGTTGCTGTTCCGCGCCGGCCGTCGCATCATAGCTTTGCTGCATGCCCACCCACACGCCATCTTGCGCGCCAAGGGCAATCATCTTGTCACCCTGCTTGGTTTCTAACCATTTTTAAAAATAAAAAAGGTGAGAAAAACCCAGCCCATTGTTCATAAATTCCCATTTTTTTTTTTTTTTACCAAAGGGAAGAGCACAATGGATCTGGGTATATGGCTTTCCGAGTTTGACATTGAGCTTGGAAAGAGGGGCATTGAAGAGCGCATCGGTCATGTTGACGACGGCCGATGAAAAGCGTGTCAGACCAAAATCAGCGCGCATCCATGGTTTGCTGTTGGCAATGATGGGGGTCTTTGGTTGATTTTTGCCAGCATCGTTGTTGTCACTGTCGTCGGCGGTCGTGTACGCATTGTCCGAGTCATTGGACGAGGATGAGGGCGGTGTTGGTGAAGAAACAACGTGTTGTGGTGGTGGATCGACCAAGACATGCGTAGCGGCGGACTCCCACATGGGTGTGAGGGTGCATGGGTAGCGCTGATGGACGGTGCGCATGTGCTGGATGGTCTCGTACCACTCCTGGCACGTGTCGGCGTCGTCAAAGACCAGGCGATACGTGGTGTCGGTCCATGCCGCGTGGCAAAAGGCTAATTCGCGTGACGAATGAACCGACAAGTGGTCCGCGGCGGCGCGTAATGTAGCCGTCGTGTCGCGCGGCAAATCAAACGTCGAGGATGCGCGCGAAACAGACGCTGACACGGATCCGGGCGTGCTGCATGACGACGATGCAAAGGAAATGCGATTTCCTCCACTTGTCGGGCGGCGGCGTGATGGCGGTGGTGTGGGTGTACGCGATGATGGTGTGTGATCGTCATCAGCATCAGCGTCATCGTCGTCATCCTCGTGCAGCGCCATGGACGGCGACAAAAATGCAGAAACAGGACGCATTTTACCCATTGGATGGCGCAAACCGTGGTTTTGAGATGGCTGCCGCTGCAATGGCTGCTGCATTGGCGACGTTTTCATCTCCGTGTCGTCGTGTGCTTCTTGGTTCTTGTTGGACGCGTCGCTTGCCGAGTCGCTTGCGGTGCTGCCATTGGCAGACGTGGGCGCGGTCGCGTATTTTGACAATTCAGGGACCGATTGGCGGCGACGAGGGGCCGGTGTGGCATTGAGCGACTCGAGAAAGACAGACGACGTCAATGGCGGCTGCGCGTACACGTGTGCCGACGACCATCGCATGCTGGCTCGCAATCGTTTATGGAGTCGCAGAGGTTTTGTTTTTTTCTGGGATCCAAGTGGCGTTGAGGCTGTGCTTTCCAAAACGAGGGGCGGTAATGAAGAATGGTGCATGGTCGGAGTCGCGGCTGTTGATGAGGTCATCATCTTCGTCTTTTGCTGATCTGACGAACCGGCGGATTCCAGTGTGTCGCCCAAATATTGTTTTGTTTTCGGGTTAAACAACACGGATGGGCGCTTTTGTGACGTTGTTGTCATCGTCGATGAACGAAAAATGGGCGTGCTTGTGCTCGCCACAGGCATTGGCCCGCCACCACCAGTACCAAAGGATGGCTGTTTGCGAAGTGATGACCATAATTTGGACGATGACAGACGCGTCGACACGTGTTTTGACAATCGATTGAGACGCGTGTCTGCGGTGTTGTGCGTGGATAATGCGGCCGATGGCGGGTGATGGGCACGCGGGAAGAGCGGGGAGCAATTGGGCGCCAAATCGTCCAAAAAGAGAAAAGCGGCGAGCGGGATAGGCTTTGTCACGAGGACGTAATCGTCGTTCAGGGTGGCAATGCGGGATTTGGCCGAATGGACGGGTGGTGGCGGTGGTGGTGGTGATGAAAAGGAGAGCGCGGAATTTGCCTTTTCCAGGGCGACGGGTGGCAGTGGATTCATGCCGGTCTTTGGCGTGACATGACCCGATAGAGTTGTTGTTGTTGTTGTTGTGTCACCGGGGTCCATGGCCGAGGGCTGAGCAAAAGGCGACGACGTATTTTGTGTGTTTTGGGTGTTTTGCGGGAGAGTGGCGGAAAGCAGGGGGGATGATGAGGGCGAAATAAAAGACGAGGCGCGCTTGGCATGGGCTGAGCTTGTTTGAGGGCCCATGACAAGCGTGGCGGAAGGCGACCGAGAGGACGAAGCAGACGAGGCGCCGGTGATGGCAGAGGTTGTTTTGGGCTGAGCAATAAACACCATATGATCAAATAAAAAAACGTGGCAAGCCGATCCGGGCGACAATGTGGATGTGGGCGTCGCACCGTGCATGGCTACTGACGCCGGCATGATGCCAGCTCCAGCACCGGCATGTCGCAAAAATTTGGCCTGGCCCTCATGGACAAGCGACGCATTTCGTGGAAACACGCTTTCTTGCGCGTCGCTCGATACGGACCAAGGCGATTGCGCAAGCGCCGTCGACAATGTGGCAATGACGTGTGCGCGACGCGTCGCGACCGTGGCCTGCGTGGCCGCATCGTTCATGCAGGTGAGCAATTCGTGCAGTAAACCAAGACAATCGACTAATGCCGCGTGATCCAGCGATTTCGTCGGTGTCCGCTTGACAATGGCGTCCACAAGCATGCGAAACTTGCCGATCCAAAGCGTTGGTGCCGTCAGAAAATGCGATAAATCGAGCCGACGTGCAGAAAGCGACCCGTCCAGCGTGTCGAGCACATTGGCAAACGCCACATTGCGCGCGCGTTCCATTCTTAGCGCATACGACGATTTGATGTGATTCGCCGTGTACGCCACGTACGCATCAAACACACGCACAATGTGCTGGTGAATCGCCTCGCCCACGTGCTCGTACAATAGCTGGTTGTGGTCGCGCCGCTGGTGTTGCAATTCCGCTGCAAATTGTCTGTGTAGCGCCGCAATCTCCCCATAATTGCCAAAGAGCAATTGAAAGAATTGGTCGCGATAGCTCGGCGACACAATGGGCGCATTCACAAGCGCCTGCTCGTATACACTCTCCAGCACCTTGAGGTCAGACACGTACCGCTCCTCCATCGACACAAGGTCCGAAATCGCCGCCTGACGCATCAGTTCATGCCGGTGCGTCTTTTGTAAAATGTGGCGTGGCATGCGCTGCAACCAAAGATGCGTGGGCTAAGTGACCAAAAAAAAAAAGAGAGGGGAGGCAAACAAATGAAAGAAACACCATAAAATAAAAAAAAATAGGAGCAAAAAAAAAAAAAAAAAAAAAAAAAACGGGATCGAGCGTCAGTTGCTTTTTGGGGGCACGCCGACGCGGATCGCCTTTTTAGGGCTCCGCCGCTTTTTCTTTCTTTTTTTGAAAATGGGCTGGGCTCCTGGGGCTTTACCTGCGCAGTCGAGGGTAATTTCTGGCGATTAGGGCAAATGGGTGAATAGCATGAGGGCGCGTGCCGCGTACAAGTGGACGAATAGCAAGCGGCGACCGGGGTGAAGACGCCATTGACGTGCGGCCAGGTGGTGATGCGATAATAGTCGGTGTTGGGGACAAGCTCCACGAGCCCTTCACGAAGAAAGGTGTTTAAAAGCTGCCGGTGGACGTCCGGAGGGTGGCATGATAGAATAAACGCAATCACATCCAGCGCCTCTTGCTGAGTGACGTGCGCGTACGCGATGGCGTCGCTGAAACTGTCGCCAAGATGAGAAAGCAGCGCCGTCGTGCAATCAAAGGGGCTCATGTCACGCTGGATCTTTTTTTTTTTTTTTTTTTAAAAAAAAAATGAGCTCATGCCATTTGCCATTGGCGCCATTTTGCTTGCCTACCTTGGTGTCATCCATTTACACCGAGAAGGGGGGTGACAATGAGAAAAAGGACAAAAGTATGGAAAAGAGGCGAAAAAAGGGGGCGCGACAAGCGAATGGAGGATGAAACAAGAGGGGCGTCGCGAGTCTTTTTGAACGCTTGGCGTGTGTGTTGCAAGGGTTGCGAAAAAAAAGGGTGGGTCACGGACGTTTAAATGCAAACAGAAAGAAAAAGAGGAAAAGAAGGGGTGGAGTGGCAAATAAAAAAAAAAAAAGCGTGCATCTTTTTCCAAAACCCTATCCAAGGTTGCCTTTCCTTTTTCAGGTGTTTTGTGCTTCGGGTCACTGGCAAAAATTACACTCACGCGCGCGCAGCCGTCTGCCCTTGAGCAGGGATATTTCTAGCCCACTTTTTTTTTTCTCCCGTCAAATGCGCAAATAAGCTCATCTGCGCGCGATTTGCACAACAAATTCCCAAATTTCACTTGGTTCCAGGTCCCTTGGCCGGTGCGCGCTCTCAGAACCCGCATGGAATATTTGAAAAAAAGGTGTTGCTGAGAGCGGGCTGAAGCTATTTTTCGCTCTATTTTGTTGAATGGATGGAAGGGTTGCCAAGCCTCCACACATACAACGTCAATGAAGGGTTGGGCACGTCAGCATGGGCACCGAAAAAAAAAAGATGCAGGGTGCTGACGAAAACCTACAAACAGGTCCTAGGTCCACATTTGCCGCTAAATTTGGCTAGTGAGGTTTCTCGGTGGGCAAAAAAGACAAAATTGTACGCAGTGCACGTTGTTCATTTTTGGGACAAAAAGGGTCGATCTCCCTCGACAGCATGGATGGGGCCAATTGAGGGATGAAAGCGAGGCAATCGTGAGCAATGGAAAAAAATGAGGTTTTTTTTGTTGTCCTTTTTTTTTTAAATTTTTATTGAGTTTTAGAGGGGGACAATGTGACAACCTAAAGCGCCGCGGCCGCCCCAATTCGTAGAGGGTATCAAGGTCAAATGCAAGGGTTCATTGTTGCGTAGTACAACCACGGGCAGCGGCTGGTCCATGGAAGCCTGCACAATCGTGGTCAGTGAGCTCAATGGCCGCATGTGATCAGCACGCAGCGAGCCAAATTGCACAATCAGGTCGTTGCGCGCAAGCCCGGCCGCGCTCGCGGGTGAATCCGGCGACACCGCATTCACCTTGGCAAAAGGCACTTGCAAAGGCGCATCCTCGGTGTCCATGGGCTCGCTCGGTGTGCTGGAGGTCGTGGTGGTGGTTGTGGTAGTGTCATTAGAGGCGCTGGTCGACGCCAATGGCTGCTGCTGTGCCCGAGAAGACGCGGACTGCGCCTGTTGGTGAATATGATGCAAAACAGCCTCAATTTCTTGCATGACCTGCTTATGGTCGTTGCGCAGGCAGATGATACGGTGTCGCAGCGTGCGCACCGCCGCTACATCAATATCCGAGCGCGGGTACCCTTCGCGGTCAAGCAATGGCTCGTCCATGCCCACGCCGTGCGTCTGCAGCTCCGTCTCCATACCTTGCAGCTGCCTCATGAGCTGGTCTTGCTGGTTCATCAGTCGCCGGGCCTCTTCGCGGTGTCGGTCCAGTTCAGGGTGGTCAGAAACAGGCATAATAATCGATAAAATAAGAGCGAAAACGCACTAAAACAAGAAAAAAGGACACAGCAATAAACGCGTGTGCGTTAAAAAGAATAAAAAAGAAGCAAGCAGACGAAAAAAAAAAAAGGTTGACGTATACCTCGCCACTCTCCGCCGCCCACAAAAAAAAAAAAAAACCAAGATTCATGCGAGCGGGCCTACAGTACCAAAACCCTGTTTCATGTGCCCCCACTTTTTTTTTTTCCTCTGCTTGGCTTGGCCCACGATCCATGGGCTTCAATTCGTCTTAATTGAACCTCTCCACAGCATGCGGACAGAATCACCGGGACAAGCCCCACAAAATCATGGATTTGACTCGCCATCCCGGAAATTTTATGTGTGCGGCGAGAAAAGCGGGAGCACACCCAGCTTGTCGCACTCTAGAAACAACGCGGTATCCCCCTTGGGCACTCCTGACACGCCAATGGCTCGACACGTCCAAGGAAAATCGTGTCTGAGCGTCTTTTTCAATAAAAAGGTAAATGTACGCGCGAACCTTGGGATGGAAGCACGCATGAATTGTGTCTCACACTCGGCACACGGCGCGCGCGGCCAGCCCCACCCCTCGTCCACGAACTCAAGGATCTTTCAATTTAGGCCAAAAGGACATATTTTCCAGGCTCGGGAATATACACCCTCGTTTGTTACCAGAGAGAGAGAGAGAGAGAGAAAAGAAGACAGAGCACACAGCGCATACAGATAATGCCGTCCAACAAGCGCGAGTGCCAATTCGTTTAAAAGCCTTTGCGCGACGCAAGCCGTCGCAAGATCTGTTTCTTTTTTTTTTTCTTTTTTCTTTTTTTTTTTTCCTAGTATTTTTTTTTGTGTGCCCCACGCCCCCAATTTTATCTTTTTTCCATACATAATGAAGACGCTGCCCATCTTTGCTGCGCTTGCTCTTGCCTCGGTTGTCTCGGGTAATGTCAATTGGCCGCCATGGCGCGCAATTGGACCATGATTTTCCCTTTTTGCGCCGCGCTTTTGCTGAAAATGTCGCGTATTTTTTTTTATTATTAAATCATAGCCAAGAAGGACAAGAAATACAAAAACCATGATGATGATGATGATGACGACTCGGAAAGACCTCTCCTTTCCATCTCTGGCGTCGAATACCAGTCGCTGCCACCTGTCGTTGTCACCAC